>DWAV01003092.1:0-10169 GCA_018231305.1 Noctuana lactifera | reverse complement strand
TCTAATAACCACCAAAAACCTTTTCAAAATGTTTAATTCAACACACTGTTCTTTACTTTTGGTACAGTTCATTTTGTGTGATTTTTAATTTGAATGAATTTTTTTTTATTGCAGAGTTCTACAAAAAGCATTCATTATCACCACCGCAACCAGCCGACCTCATCAAACAAAATAAGACTCGAAAAGTCTCTTTTCAATTTATAGACGTGTAATAAATAAAATTATATTTTAATACCTAATTCACACATGGTTTATTTTCCAAACTGTTCCAATTATTTGCTTCAAAGCGACCTTCTTTGTCTTACATGAATACCTATTAGGAACTAATTAACAAAATTACAACTTCAGCAATCAAATATGCAGCAATAGGTACATGCAGCTGAACATCCGAGTAAATCCTCCTTTGTGAAGTAGGTAAAAAAGAACAGTGTGTGAATGTGAGCGTACATGCATATTTAATAATGCAGAAATATAAAATTGTAACTCGCGTTACGAAAACAACCGACTTTGAAATAAAGTCGCGTCCAAACTTAACAAATTAGCAAATTTAAGACTTATATGGTATGTTTTTCTCATGTATGCCATTGTCAGAACTGGACCAATTTCAATGAGACCAAACGGGAAGCGCCAGCTTTCAAATAAACAAAGAATCATCAAAATCCTTTCACCCAGTCGAAAGTTATGTGGCAACAAAGAAACAAAATACAGTCGAATTAAGAACCTTATATCCTTTTTTGAAGTCGATTGAGAATTGATTATCTACTACTATTACCTATCAATTTATAATGCGTACAAAAACAAACAAAGATATAAAAGACCCGTGCGAAAAGTAAACGCAACCAACCAGTCCTAGTTCCCACGGCAAATCTCCTCGAAACAATGGCAAAGCATGCCTCAATTGAGTGGTAATTATTCGATTATAGGTGAATGTAAACTGATAAATATGAATTTACAACTTACAACATTACAACGCCTCACACTCACAGTCGTGGGTGCCATGGACACATACAAAGATAATTATACAAACACCCAGACCGAGAACAGAAACATCTTTTAAATTGCCGCCGGGAATCGAACCCATGACCCTTCGAATGGTGGACCGGCATGGTACTCGCAACGGCACACGGGTCGTCAATAATGGTGCACAAGTTAATCAATAAAATATCATTATTGATTAAATCCATAACTATAACCTTGGGAACTAAAACCTCATGTTTGGAGGTTTATTAATCAGATTCTATGAAGTTTGTCCTGAAATTTAATTAATTATCAAAGATCAGTCTAGTAAGCAACCTCTAGTTTTCAACAATAGAAGCCCATGTATTTCTGCTTTAAAACATGATAGAATCAAAATGTTATTAGCTAAAGATAAAATTTCGCAAATTGAAACACCGTAATATTACGCTACGCGAAGCAAAGTATGCAATGCACTATAAAATGTTTTCGTGTGCAAATATTAAGAATTACGTAAACAAGAATTTTCTTGTTACCTACTCAAGGATGCATTATGTTCTTTGATATTGCGAAACTTGTAATAAATCACCTTTCTCAATTCAAGTATACCTAATTACCTATACCTACTTAGTACCTACCTCCCAAATTTCCGTATAAAAGCTGTTTGGTTTAAAAACATTATTGTCACTAAGAAAATAAATTCACTTATTTTTTTCTGATAAAAACTAGGGTACGATCTACTGTTTAAGCGTACATTGGTATAAACCTTTGAGTATAATTTTATTATATAAATGCTATAAGGTATCTTATTAATAAGCTATGTTATTAAAGAGGTCGGTTTTATGACAATTAAAATCAACATATATTATTATGTGGGTAAATTAATAATTACTATTATCAACACATCAACAGTTATTCAGAATTAACAAGAAGGTAGTAATAAATATTGAACACCGTCGATAGTAATCAGTGTACAGATTTAAGCGACTAAATGTGGCACTTATACGCCCGGTAAACGTTTATTTTTGCCAAATTTTACGTGATTGATAGTCTACAGTTATGTTTAAAGTGTTGAACAAACATTCTACGTGTTTGATATGTTTGAGTTTGAAATTTTATGACACAAACGCGCATTTTTGTTGATCAGTTCCATTACGTAAGGATTTGATTGCATGATTTGGGGGCAGACAAACTTCTGTCTAAACGTTCTATAGAGTTGATTTCCTCACCCTCACAATAAAATTACGGTGTGACAGTGGCCTAACAGATACGAGAGTTATGATTATCATAACATTAGAGTTATATTATCATCAACCCATTTATTGGCACATATCTAGAAATGTATCGAGGATATAGTCCACAAGTAAGAAAGCATTAACTGAAATAAACGAACTTAATAAAACACCTACACTATTCGTAGTACGAAACGAGGTAGTACCTACTCGTAACACGACGAACTGGAAAGCAACCTTAAACAACAAACAGTAGGTACGCCCCTGTAATTGAAACGCTTAAAGCGAACAAACACCATATGTTCACTACCGAATTCGGCAAACTGTTCAACACATGAAGCATTATCTAGATCAAAGATACCTTCTACCACTTCTCGTTTTGTTTGCCCTTTTATTTATATTTCACCACTACTTAGTAGCTAAAATAAATAAATAATCACTGAACAAAGGACGAGCGTCGACAGCTTAGCAATAGCTGCAAGTCAAATAGCTATTGAGCAAAGAAGGAACAACTTGGCAACTCGGCGAAGCAATTCAGGTAATTCTTCTGGGTCTGCAAGCTGTCTTGGTCTAATCCTTGAACGCTGTTTACGGGCTTTACGGAGCCAAATGGAAATACAGTAAATATTTTTTTATAAACTAATCTTACCAATCAGACGGGATATTATCATTATATGGTTAGGATTGCATGGATAACGTTAGCTTTACGAGTATAAATCCATTATGTTAGTCTGATCTATTAAATTTTGATATAATATATGGTATACGAATATTTGTTGAGCAAAGATAATTATTCAATGCCTTCAACCCTTTTTATGTCCCACTGCTGGGCACGGGTCTCTCCCCAGAACTGGGGAAGGCCTGGAGCATACTCCACCACGCTGCTCCAATGCGGATTGGTGGAGAGAATGGAATTATTCAATAGCAAAGATGGAATGGAGTTATACAATAGCAAAGATTATCTTCAAAAAATGGTCCATTGTGCATATCAAAAACAATTGAATGGCAAACAAAATCCGACTTCCTTAACCTCCATAACAGTAACCAAATGCGATTCAACAGAGGTCATTTCACATCCATATTATGCAGTCAAAAATCGTTTTCCAATTCCAATCAGTATTTTCCAGTTTTCCTCGAAATGTAAATGTGACAGAGTATGAGGGATAATTAATATTCATGCAGAAGTGACACAGATGTTAAATAATCGTTTAGTTATTGAATGTTAAATATTCATAATTTCGGCAACTTTATCGAATCATATCAAACTTGAAGAGATTTTTGTTTTGTATGTTTAAGATGACACAATTTACTGTCACTTGGGAGTAAGTACTTTCCTATAAAGATGTACATATATGTATGTATCATTATAAAGAAAATTGCACGTCATTTATTTTATATAATAAATAAAAATAAAGCTAATGAAGTTATTAATTAGCTTGCAACATTTTACATAATATTGCTTTATAAATTGAATATAAGAATATAAAATAACCGAAACTGATTTTTGTATATGGTAACTAACAAACAGCAAGAAGTAACTACCTACAGTTTAATTATTATTGACGAGAAGGCCACTTTACTTTGTTAAAGCAGACTACAATCAATGCAGCCTCTCAGAGGTAACGCGTAGTTCGATGTCGTCGCGTCTGGACTTTTCGGCTAATCTCTCTGCAAGATGGTTAAAAGCCTGGGTGACAATCGCAAATGTATTTATTGATTCGGCTCACGGCGTTATAGTAACCGGTAGCACGGGCGCCAAACGGAAGGCCTTCCACATGTTCTTCGCTGTTAGTGGTTTTTTAATTTTATTTTTAAAAAACATTCCTCTTTCTTGTGAAAAAAGTTTCATTCAGAATTTATTGTTTTCGTGTACCTACTACGATTTTACGAGTTACACATATATATTTTACATGTTACATGATAAAAGTTAGTGGATAGTGAATTGTATGCAGAAGAAATACCGGATATATCAACAAATAGCATGATTCAAAGTAAGTGGCATTTTATTTTAAAATTAAATTAATAATAAAAAAATTTAATTAAAGACATCAAAACCGAATACGTTACAAATTTTCAAATACAAAACGTAGTAAACATTTTTTTTAATTTCTCTAAGAATTATATTTCTGTAACAAACTGTAGTTACGAGTAATAACATACCTAATATTACGTAAGGTAAAGTAAGGTACCTAAGAGTTCACCCAACGATATTGATCAAAGCCTGGATACTGGACTAAAACGCCTAGTATATTCATGGATATTAGTACCCTTATTCTTAATGTGAAATAATTACTTGCATTTTGGTTGAAGATTGTGGATGCCGCCAGACTTTGTGGAGATAAACGTAGCCTTCAGATAAAGCAAATAATTTTTTATGGGATTCAAAAACATTGGGAAGCGTCTAACAAAAATAAATTTCTTAAATTTTAATCAATGTAACCTTTTATCATTAAGGTTTAATAATTTAGTTTCAATAAATTTGTCACAATTTTCTTTTTGTCAATGACAGTTTATTTTCGTAACATGGAACTGATTATGATTATCATTCTGTTATGAAATGCATAAAACAATAAACAACGATCTACATTATTACTCAACTCGTATCTGCTATTAATAGTATTCTAAAAATAATATAATTTTTATACACCTTACCGTTTAATATGAAGCAAATTGCCTTTGTTATCAGTAATCGTAAATGAAGTTTAGTCATTCAGTTGTTTTAGATAGTAGAAAAATTTATCAAGTCATAATTAAAATATCAATTTCAGATTACTGTTTATCTAGTGTTAAAAATTAATATTAATTAATTATAGTATTTAGATATTTACGTCTAACCTTAAAGAGCATCGAAACATAAAGGTGCTTCTTTTCACTGCCTTTTCTCCATTATCTTTGTACTTGTGTGTCCTATAATGTTGTCTGCAATAAAGAGTTATTGTATGTAATATATTATGTACCTATTTATATAGGTATGTGTCGTAACTGATTCCTGTTTTTATTCGCAATCAATCATCATTAATATTGTAATGAATGAATAGCCACTGCGACAATCTTGTATCCAAAAATAGCCACTGTATTATTGGAGAACTGAGAATGATTAATTTTAACAACGCTTCCTTATTACATGGTAGATAGCTAGTTAAGACTTCAGTCTTAAGACAACTAAGACGAAGACCAATTAAGACGTTGCTTATATTCATATAAGCAACGTCTTAATTGGTCTCTTTAACTGAAATTAATATATGACATAATGTTCGCACATTGTCGACACTAATTGTTGAAATTCTTCGCGTACATGCCTTCTCGTATTTCACTTTTACCATTAAAAATTTTATGAATATCTGCATTTGTTTGTTGCTGTCACGATAACACGACCGTCAAATATTATTTTTCATTTGAATGAAAAACAATATTTGGGCCTTTTTAAAATCAACGTGCCATGAAGACTTTATCGCGTGGAGTGTTTAACAAATAACATTTTTTGTACCTTGTGCAGTACCAGAAAGTATTGGTTGTACGTACTAGTAACTCATAGGATAATTTCTATGTTATTAACCAAATAGATACAAATATTGCATCTGCCACGCAGTCACAATTAACTACTTCACTAGCAGCATTCAAAAGCAATTTATGTTATTGTATTGTATCTAGACACTAAAATATGACGAGATATTGACACTTCTAAAAATCATGTGACATGTCGCAAGTGAATAGGTACTATTTTACAAATAACTTTTATATAAACGTATAATTATTATCATTATAAATCTACGTCGTTTAAGCAAACATCTCGTTAATCAACAAAATGTAAACAGTCAAATAAACACGACCAGGCTTTCAGTATAGAATGTTATCACTTTTAAATTATCAGATGAAAATTAAACAACTCCGTTTAATCTGATACCTACATAATTGGGATTTTTTTTGTGTGGCATCACGTTTGCGCATTGCCATTTTAAAAACTGAAGAAGGCGAATAGGAAAGGAGATGACGGGAATTTGTGTAATACAAATACAAAAAATAAACAAAAATTTTATATTCAACTACAAATTATAACAATTATAACAGCTTTGAGATTATGATTATGATTATGACAATTATGAGAGTCTACTAGCTTAATTCAAAGTTATTTTCTAGTAAACTCAATAGATAAAATATTTTGTATCACACAATTGGATCTACGGAACGGATTAAAACTTGTACTACTTAAACACGCGCGGCGGCACGGAACGTACACTTGAAAACTATTTCTAGTGTTCAGTTATTCCAATTGAATTATTCTAACGGCTATTCTCTTTATGCGTTTTTAACTGTTTATATACTTATTGTAAAACAACATTGTTTATTTCTTTGTTTAAAACTTATTCGACTCGACTATTACAACGCAAATAAACCTACAAATAAAATTAATTTTAATAACATAATAATATTAATTTAATTCTTAGTAAATAAATCACTATTTATTATTACTAAGATTTGCGTAACAATCAATTAATTAAATTTCAAGTTATTTTAAATAAATCATTTCATTTTTTCCGTAATCATACAATCTATTACTAGGTACCTGTAATCGTAAGAGCAGTTAAATAGCAAAACAAAATTAAAGTTCGGAATCCGATGATGATTTAAGTAACAAAATGGTGTAGGTACATAGACTCATTGTTGCTACTGAAATCGCTTCAAAAAATTAAGAATACCGCCACACCCTAGATCAAATTTGAGTACTAATGATACTCCATTCCAAGATCTAGTGAAGGAATAGTTTCGTTGTACAAGTTCTCAATCCCCCCTTATAATATTCTACGGGTCGGTGTGACGTCAACAAACAGCAGTATCTACGTCACGTATGAAAACATTCAACACCATAAATCTTTCAGTTTGTGCTCTTACAATTTTATCTTTGTAGGCTTCGTGAAGATCATATTATATTCTCTTAGATAGTAATGATAAAGCTGAATAAAAGCTTAGCCTTGTTTCTGATTTATATGCAAACTATACTGCAGTAGAACTTCAAATTTAAAATACAAAAATTATTGACTTCTCTGCTTCTAAAAAAATTATTTAATTCGGTTTTTTCACATGAAGGTACTCGTATTACTGAATATAATTTAATTGAAGCGCGCATTTGCTGTATCTTACCTGATATAAAAAAAAATTACGACAATTCCACCCCGCCACGCCAGGTTCTACGCGAACAGAGGGCAATTTCTACTTGTATATAAATAAATCTTATATACATATAGTATAGAGAAAATAAACGTCTATCTTTTCCGGAATAGATAACATTCAATTGATGCAGGATTAATAAGACAGTAGTAAGGGTATACCTATATTTATTTAAATACGAGTACGTAATCCATTGTTTAAATTGACGTGTTGAGACGAGATACTCGTACATAATATCATAGTGTAGCTTATAATATATTATGTTGTAGTATAATATACACGTTTAATCATATTACTATTGTATCATAAAGACTTAAAGCTTTACTTAAAAAGAGTAGATTTGTCGGCCATACAAAGATAATCTAATGTCTGGTATGGAGAGGGAGGACTTGAAGAGAGTCCCAAAACTGTCACTTGATTACGTTTCACGCCAACGGTCTTGCGAAACGACACTGGCCCACCCAAATTTTATCAACGTTTTCCACTAGTTCGAGGAAATCAATTCAAATAAAATGAAGTATGTTATCATTAAAGATAATATTGACATTCATCTCTATGGAGGTTTTTTCTTAAAAATCAATATTGACCTAAAGATTATGTGTGCTGTTTAATTAAAATGCTTCCCAATTTTAACAGATAAAGAAGCAGCGTTCGATAGTGGAGTGTACATGATACATCAGAAGGAAGTGAAAACGTGAGTAAGTATCATATTTATTAGCTAAATTTAGAATTGCCGTGCAGTTCATATCTTTATATCGCGTCTAATTAATTTGCTCTACATTGTTTTTTTAATAATTAATCAAACTCTCATGAACGAAGACGATAGCTTACTTCACGGGATAACTAGTTGGGTTGATAAAAATATGCAAAATGCTTCGTAAGATTTATTTTAAAGATGGATTGATTTGTGTAAAATTCGGAAATTAGGATTTGTTAAAAAGAAACTTTGGTGATACCTTTCAGGACTTTTTCAACGTCACCAGTTACAGAAGTTGACAAATTTGCCAAAGGGAATGACAGTGTAAAGAAGAAATCTTGGCAAGTGGATTCGGCGCCTACGTTTATCCATTATTTAACTTTAGTGACATTAGGTAAGTTTTACATTTTGTTCTATTCGTTTTATTGAAAGTAAGTTATTAAGATTTCTAGCACTATAAATTAAAGTTTTCGCATTTTGAGCGGTATCATTTTTACAAGTGAAAAGTTTTACTAATTAAATTAATTTTGTTCTGTGCAGTATCAAACTCTATTTTGCTTATAATGTACCAAGGAGTAAACTTTGTTTAAAATTCTACGACTGCGGTTTTTCTTATTTTTAAAACTCCTTTCAGCAAAAATTTTTCGGTACATTTTTCCACCCTGTATTTATCTGTGCCTTCTTAATGGACAAAAAGCTGAAGAAATTACCTACTTATAAATATTGTTTATTGAGGATACGTGTTCATAAAAACAATTTTCTAACAGGAATCGTAAATATTTTAAAGTAAAGTAAAAAAGTAAAATTTTACTTACATAGTAAACGTCAGTAACTTCACCGCTATGTCTTCTACTTACGGTTTTGCTCGCAACTCTAGGTTTTATTTTTTTAATCTAATTTGAATGAACAGGAAATTTTCCAGCTGACTGGTAGTGTGCTGGGTAATAAGAAAGCTGTATGCATACATTCTTCGTATTGGGGTCAACCTAACTAACGCTACTTGGAAATAGGATATTAACGTCTAAGTCGAAACGGTGAAGAACCCACGATTCCAAGTGGTGCGGAATAGATTTTAAAGCCGATAAAACACCTCTTTTCAGGGCTGGCTGCAAATTGGCCATTCCTTTGGTGATACCCTTGTTCACAACCGACTATGACCACTTACCTTACGTGGCTCAGCCTGTTTACTAGGCTTGTATAAAAAGGTACACGAATTTAATGTAATAAATTTTATATTCAGGTCTTTTATCATGGGGCATCTTGTGGTGCGCATTCGGCGACGGTTGGCGATGGAATGGGCCCTGGTTCAAAATGGCGGCAGTGTGGGTCGTCGCGTGGGGCTCTGGACAGATACTGGAATCATTGACTACACTGCCACCACTTCTTGCAGCTCTCTTGACGGGAATACTGGCCCGTCATTTCGGCGTACTTGATATGCGGGAGCATATAAACGTCGACTCATTTTTGAGGTAATTTACAATTTTTTATTCATCATCATCAAACCGTCATTGTCCACCACGTTGGCGTCCACCACGTAGTAGTAGTCCATCATCAACTGCAGGTTGGAGAACTTGACATGCTCTTTGAGAATTCTATGGAGAACTCTCATGCCGGTTTAGTCACGATGTTTTCCTTCACTGTTACAGCAAATGCGTAACAATAGGCATCTATTCTGTATGAGATTACATCATAATGTCGTGTGCACTGATGTATGGTTCGAATTGAATAGAGTCGAAACTGCCTAAACATGGAAAAAAATAAACGGTTATTACACGAACAGGCGAGAAATGTTTGGTAAACTGAATCTTTTCCAGATTTTTTTGTTGGAAATTCTATCATAAAATTCATAAATGTGAAAAATTTGTAAAAAAAAAACTGAAAATTGTATCTGGTGATTCATGTGTAATTGCTTAGACGCTAGTAGGTATGATATTGAACATTTTCTGTTAAAAGGGAAAAAAAATATTAAATTAAATTTAAAACAGTGTTGATAGATAGCCCCGTGGTTAAGAATTAGGCCTCTTCTTTGAGAAGACCGTGTTGGCATCCACGGATTGATTGATGATGATTATTATTATTATTTAGCCCATACAGGTTTAGTCCTTTAAATGGATCATCCA
>DWAV01003091.1:0-10170 GCA_018231305.1 Noctuana lactifera | reverse complement strand
GCAACGTAACGCTTGATAGCCTATAGCCTTCCTCGATAAATGGACTATCTTACACTAAAATAATTTTTCAAATCGGTTCAGTAGTTCTTGAGATTAGCGCGTTTAAACAAGCAAACAAAAAACTCTTCAGCTTTATATTATTAGTATAGATTTATTCATTAACTCTAATTTCGCCTTTAAGCCAGAACTTTCTGAAAAGAGTACTAGAACAATAATTGATTGAACAATTAAGCTTACAAAGGAAGTAAGCTATTATAAACTCTATACCCTTAAACACAGAGTTTAATTTTGACAATTTCTGGCGTAATCATATATGATTCATGACTTGAATACTTAGTCGTATCGTAGTACAAAGACTGTTATAAGCCATTTATAATAGGTATATTAAGGAGTTATCAGATCATAAGTTGATGTACGATGTGCGATAGCTTAAAAGAAAGGAAATTCTGATGTTTTATAAGTGAAAAGGAACAGAAATGTTTTGCTTTAAGTTTTAATAAACTAAACTAAGTTAATAAGTTTTATTAAAAAAGATAACTATAAATAATAACAATAACTATAAATGGTTGATAAATATTTTGCATCAGAGTAAAATAAAAACTACTGCAGCAAAGTATAACAATACAATGCATTATAAAATAATACAATAAAAAAGGTTTTTATCTAATATTTAATAAAATTTATATTATTGTATTTAATATATTACTTAGTTCTATACTATTAATAAATCAATTAAACAATTTAAAACATTTGTCAAATATAACCGAAAATACAAATATGGACACAATAAATATTTATCTTCATCTATAGATACTATAATAAAACTGTAAAAATATTTTTACTGTACATTAAATATTTTTTCGAAATTTCTACTGAGGGGGCTTTAGTAATAATATAGAAGCCAAAAATATATTTTTTAAAACTTCTGTCTGTCTGTCTGTCTGTCTGTTTGTGGAGGTATCACGTGGAAACCAGAGAACGGATTTGAACGAAACTTTGTAAACTTATTACCGATATGCCGGATTCACGTATAGGATACTTTTTATCCCGTAAATTATTACGGTTCCGTAGGGATACACGACCAAAAATTGTATGGACTTTTTTTTATTTTCACCCGATTCGCTTGAAACTTACAAAATATATTTATTACCACAAATGTATGTATTTTAATTTTGTTTTTTTTTAATTTATTTTTAGGCGGTACGAAGTTTGCCGGGTCAGCTAGTAATAAAATTATTCTCGCTCATTGTAAAAAAAAATATTTGCTTACAATAAAACATGTTCCTTAAGTAACATACATACATAAGCGTAATAAAACAAAGTAAAGAGCATTTGAATTGACGCAACCGATTTCACTTTTGATTCTCGTGACTCGGTCACAGCTGGCCCACTGATCGTGGTTAATCGTGACCAGTTCTCGATAGTCAAAACCATCTTAAATTAACGGATAGATGAGTTTAATGACCAGTTTTGTGCTTACTCACTGCAGGAGTCTATTCTCTAACAGTGAACTAAATACCGAATCAGTCCGTAAGTACGGACTACGGAATTTACTGACTTATTGGGTAGAGGTAGACTGGGTCCATCTCACCCTTTTCTACCGCAAACCTGTTCATGTGTTAGAAGAAAGGAGATTGATGGGGAATTTTAAAAATTAAGTGACCTTTTTAACACGCTTACATTAGCTTCATCTGTACGTATCGCAACAGAATTTTTGAACATGATTTTAAACTACTTTATGAAACATTCGATTAAATTGAAACTTTGCATATCTATCAAGGACCAATAACACTACAATAATAGGATGGAGGAGCGTAGAGGTGGTTGTTGAAACTCCTTAGTGGCTACTAGTAAACCTTTCGAGTTTGAGTCCATAATAATATGAATCGTCTTGACAAGTCAAATATGTTGCAATTAGATCAAATAGGATATTAAAAAAATAGACAAAATACCTTACAATAGATGAAAACAATTTTTTTATCTTATTTTATTTTAATTTTCCGTACGAATACTTTCGCCTGTGTTCACCGTTAACTTTACAATGCATTAAATCATTATTACCCACTATTAGGTCTTTTCACTGTTCATTAATACTATTCAACTATTTCACAATAGTAAGCCAGGTCATTAAGATAACCATTCCGACATTCGATTATTGAAATTTATATATGGAACTTAACTTGAACTTTTAAAAAAACGAGAAGGTTCTCCTCAGTTCAATTGAATTTTATTAATTTAACGTGTCAATGTCTTGCCGCCATATGTTAGATAGTAAATATATATAACACACGGAAAGCCTTTATAATGATGAAAGGCACATGACTGTACCTAGAAATGTTCACGCGAATTCTTAAGGGGGTTATTAGAAGTAATTCGATTTGTAACGGTTATCATTTGAAACGGTTTCGTGTGGCTCAGTTCGTTCACTAAACATGCCATAGGAAGTGTATGTATGAGATGGTACAATAGTACCAAGGTAGTACCACCATTACCGTTCAAGCCGGCAAGATTTCTTTTTTGATGACATCCCACACACACACTCACACACTTCCCTGTGTCAAGGGTGCCATGGACACACACATAGATAATTACTCAAACACTCAGACTGCGGGAACAGAAATCGAAATCTCATCATTTTAACTGTCGTAAGTAATTCATCTCAACTTCTTCATAATTTTAACTTTTAAATATTTTCCGACTTTTGCCTTTCAAATATTATTATACCTTCGATGGTGTATTTATATTTATTTTACTAAAGGTAGAGACTGGTAGAGAGTACTTATAGCACTAAGTGCGCCTTTGTACCTTGTATAATATAGGTTTAAAACTTTAAATTACATAATTATTTTGGGTAGAAAAGTATGGATGCCAACAAAATTAAATATCAGGCATAATCTTTGAACGAGTTGAAATAGAATAATTTTATCTTTAATTTTTAATTTATGTTTACCTTCTATAATCTATATATATACTAGCTGACCCCGCGAACTTCGTGCCGCATATAACATAAAAAACTAACAGGTGGACCACCCTTAACATTTAGGGATATTAAAAATAGATGTTGGCCGATTCTCAGACCTACTGAATACGCATATAAAATTTGGTAAAAATCAGTCAAGCCGTTTCGGAGGAGTACGGTAACTAACATTGTGACATGGAAATTTTTTAGATATTCCTTGAGAACAGTCTTGTTCTTGCAATATTGTTTATTGTTTGAATTGCACACACATCTTCGGACAAAATTAGGACATCAGAACTTCGGACACAATTAAAGATATATGTTCGAACTCGGCTCCTCACCTTTACCTGTGTTAACCGCTCAGGTGACATTTAGATGACCGCTCACCCGCGTTATGCAAGACATTGCTAGGTTGCCACACATATTGATTTATAATCTTATGCCTTACTGGTTACTGGTAACGCGTGGAATGTTACTTGAACCATCCTTTCAAATTACAAATATTTTTATTGGCAGCAACACAAATTAAAACACAAATAGGAATAATAAATAATTATTATAACTTAAATAAATAATTATTATTTTAAAATTGTCGCGCATATACTTAATATGCAAATTTGCAAATTTAGGACGGATGGCACTGATGAAACTGGATGTAATTGAAATGAAAACACAGCTCCAGCTTTCAAATAGAAAAGAATCATCGAAATCCGTTCACCCAGTCGAAAGCTATGAGGTAACAAACAAAAAAAATTAAATTGAGTTAACCTGAGTATAAGTAATATATCCGGCTGAATAAAATATTAGGTATAAAATTAACTTTAAAATATTTTTAAATTGTTTTATCTATATAGTTATACAAGGCTATATTCAACCCGTAATTATATATGAATGCTTAAGTTTTACAAGAGTTAAGTTTAAATATGTGTGTTAAAACCTTGTGATTAAAAATAATAATTAAGAGCGTACTAACTTCGTTTCTGCATTAAAAAGACTTAGTAATAAAAAATATAATATGAAAAAAATGCATTTATTTATTGCCAAATAAAAACAAAAAAAAAGAAAGTCAAGCGAAACTTAAAGTTAAAAATAAACAAAAAATTTAAAGATAGAAATCAAAAGTTAAAGACTCACTCTTTATTTATTTGCCCTATTTTTAATATGACATTGGTTCTCTACTTTTGTTGAACAATATTAAGTACGCATTAAATACAAATAAAAATTATTTTATTAACGAAATAACATAAATTTTATCGAAAATAAACAAGTTATATTGGTTCAGGAGACCCGTTGATATTCATACAAGTTTTAAAAGGCGTTTTCCTTATTCGACAGTGAAAGGAAATATGAGATTACGTATCAAATACCTATTGGTTACTACTAAAGACCTTTAAAAATAAGTAAATAGTAATTTTATAAACGTTAAAACAACTGACAACATCTTAACTTCTCCATTGCTAGGATCTAAACATGTTATTAGTTTTACATTACGAGTAAATCACCTGGCGCTCAATTATCGCATTTTTAAGTTTAAGTTTAAGATAATAAAACATAAAACTTTAAGTTTCTACCAAACATTTAGAGAAAAAGTCTCATTACATTAAATGAGATTTGTGTCTGACTTTTTAATAGATTTGTACATACATTGAACAGTATTTTGGGAGGAATCGATAAGTTTAATTAATCTTGATTCGACACGATATGTCGAATACGCGATAATGTTTACAACAATCTCCCCCTAGTCTCGCAAATTCTTATCCAGTGAATTAGTAACTCGAAATATCTATATGACTTTGCATATTATAAGCATATACCTACTTCTGGCATACAAATAGCAACTCATACAACTTTAACGTCTGACACAGATTCGTCAAGTAGTTAGTACCACTAGCCGTATTATAAAAACCGTTTGTAACACATATTACTAATGTAGCACTCAAATTTGTATGTTAATTTGGTAAAATTCTCATAGAACCCAGACATTTTTGCTTAACTGCAATATATAGTAACTATATTCAAGCAGTCATCGTGATACAAAGTGACAAAACTGGGTCAACTCTGTGTAAATATATTTACCTTTAATAATAATAATAAATTAAATTTGTCGTCTAAAATAAGAGTAAAAATTTTTTTAATTACATTATCGATCATTTCTGCTGCGTTCGTTGATGTCTTTTGTACTAAGAGCTTTTAATCGAAGGCATGTAAACGGTAGGTTCTGCTATATTTAATAATTTTCATCACTTGTTTCGAATTCCCTTTATGGCTCTATAATAATAATTAAGGTCTTAAAGTACATCCGTGATTTAATTTTTATAGAAAGCTTCTTATTAGATTGAAGATTAAATTTTAAAAGTCTAATAAAGTGTACTTTTGACAAGTTTAACTTTACATAAGTTTTCGAGTAACATTAAATCAATTGCTTATCCTTCTTAATTTATGTCGCTTTGGTAATATTTAATATTTTTAGAAGGCGCTTTGAAAGCGTCGCTGAAAAATTCTAATAAGATATTACGAAATGTAGAGTTAGCAGAATCGTGATCTATCATGCAGTCGGCATTTATAAAAAGCTTACCTTGACATGTCACCGCACTTAGGACTATCACGACGAAAACGCCCCATCCCAGGGCAAGGGGACCCATTCTGCGAGCACATCCGGGAAATCTTGGTTGTAGCATTTTCACTCACACTATCATAATAGTACTATTTAATTGTCTAGAGTTTGAACACAACACTTTGGCACTATAGTTTTGTTTCTTTATTTTTGCTGCATTTCGTTTTTTTTTGTGTGCGAAGTGAAAGGTGGATGTTATCGAGTTGACGGTCGGCGGCTGACTAAGAAGGTAACAGACAGTTCAGCGCGTACGCAGCGAGCGAGCGCTGGCCAGGTGTGTCCAACTGTTTATTGACCCACTACTTTTAATTATGAACTTAGATAGGCCTTTTTTGGCCGTCAGGGAAAATGAAATTTGCATTTACGGCCTGCATTGTTTTTTTGTCATTCATGCTGTGAAACTTCAGCATTGCGTCCCTATTTTGTCGGCACAATACTGTCCCAGCAATGTAAAGATTTCACGGATATTATGTAGCGTCAGGGACGGCCGGGGACGACATCAGTGGGCTTTCTTGGGTATCGGATATAACTAAACAAATGGCATACGAAAACTCCGGACGATCAAATTAAGACCACACGCGTATTTAATTAAAATATCACGATTATTTTGATGTGCACTACAAGTACTGTTCACTTTCGCTATTGTTTGAGAATAAAGACTTTAACACTATTCACTTTCATTCTATTAACTTTTATTAACACCTCGAACACAAATTACACGGAACTGACAGGTCTTTATCCTTACCACGACCTCTCAAAACTGAGAATTTTCCTACCAACCACCTACAAAGTGTCATGTCCAAGACCTGGTCATTATGTCATACGCTTGTGTTTCCGTTATTAAAATAATCAAATCAAAACTGCCATTCTAATTTCCTTACAATAATTTAACTTCAAAGATACTGTTGACAGCTAAATAATTTTAATGCGATAGGGTATTTAGGAAATATTTACTAGCGCAGTTAACGTTAAACGCAAAGAAACCAAAACTTAATTTGATTACCAAAGACAGATCAATAAAGTAACGCCATCTGTTGGCAAACTCATGAAGCGATTCGAATTGGTGGAAGCGTTGACTGTTACTCAAACTACTAAAATCAAATAATTAAAGCAGTAATAGTTAAAAAAGAATATGTTTTTAAATAAAGAATTTTTGGGTAAGAAAGAATGGTTTAAATAAAGAATTAGTAGTTACAGATCAGTAGCGTCATCCGACATAATTATATAAATACTAGAATTGCTCGTTTGAAGTTATTAGATAATATAAATGTCTATTGAAAAGGTTGCGCACGTCTGGCCGCCAAGCCCGCTTCACTTTCAAACTCGGTCGCGGACACACGGACATAGTAAGGGCTAGTTTTCACGAGTGCTTTTTTAACGCTTTTAACGCCACTAAAATGCTGCTTGATTTGATGGTCGAAAATTAAGAAGTGATTAAATATTTAAGATTTTCATTTCGTGATTTCTAGACATTATTAATTTATTTCTTTGTGTTTTAAATTTAGTACTATTTTACAAAGTTTCCCTGTCAAGATATTTTTTAAAGATTTTTAGAAATGTAAGTTTAATGTTTTAATATAAAACTACACACAATAATTAATCTGTGAATATAGTAAAAACCTATGCTTTTTACACCATGCATTTACATTTAGTTATTCTTCATCATAATCTAATAATAACTTAATATGTAATGTCAAATTACTTCTTACAGTAGGTTTTATTAAAAAATAAGCATCATTTTAGCGTCACCAAGGTACGGAATGCGCCCGCGCAGGCGCAGTGCACATCAAGTAATGTTTCCGCACTCTTCTGCGAAAGGCACCGACTTTAACCTATTAAGTACTAGAAACTTTCTTCCGTGCCCCTTTTATAAGTTCAGTAGAATACGAATTAATTACTTAATTGTCATGCCATTTAATGTCCCATCCGCATTTGATCAGCGTGGTGCAGGGCTTGCAGGCCTTCCCCGGTTGTAGGTATCCGTGCCCAGCAAAGGGCCTTTAATAATGTTAATAGTTATTTAAAATACCATTAATAATTAAATACCATTATTTATAAAGTCGTTTAGTAGTCCTAAACATAATAACTTATTATATTATTAATAAGTATAGAAATAAATTAAATGAAATTATTACGGTTAAAGGTCATTTCTTCTGCATAAAATTGTAAGGTAAGGTTGAAGATAACCGACCGGTCGGGAAAACCGAATACTTTGAAAAAACATTTCTTTAAAATATAAGGAGACAGAACCTCGCTTTTAACTCTCGCATACCATAATACAATTTACAAGCTGTTATAAATATTTCCTATACACTAACAAACAAACAATCATTTATTTGCACGAATATAGGTATTATAGGTATATACAAGATTTAAGATTAATATAATTTTAGTCTCTCTATACTCCACCTCCAAAGGTATTCAAGAACAACATAATTTTAGATTTAGTAATATAAAATTATTTTAAACTTAATCATCAACTTCAAATAAGGCTGAATTGGTAGCACCTTATTCATTCACGTGAAAGGCGAAGGTAAATTCTTCAAATGATTCCATAAACAGGTTATATAGTAAACATAGCGTACACAGTACACAGGATGCTAAGATGAATGCGAGGGAATAAGGAAGCTGAGCGACGCAGCTACACATCCTCCGAGGCTTGTCGGATGTCTACTTTCACTCAAATAATTACGGAAAGTTTTATAGGACGGGAACTAGATCTGGTTTTGCCATTTCTTCGATGATTTTCTTTATAATTTCCTCGTTATATAAATTAATAATTAAAAATGTTGTAGGATTGTCATGTTTTTATTTTTTTACTTCCAACTTTTATTTTCACTTAAGCCCAGTGTGCTTCAGATGGCTTTATTTTTTTAAGTTGTTTTCCAATAAAAATAAATATCAAGGGTAGAATCAGATACACCTATATAAAAAACAGACTATGATGGACGGACGATTTTTATGGGCTATCTCTTTCTCTTTGAGACTTCATCATAAATTCTTAATGATAATTTTTAAAGAACAACGCCATCTCTTAAATTATTTTTGAACTTCAAGAAAGTAAAAGGATGATTAAGTTACCAGTAATTGTCACTAGATGGTTCTTAATTGTTATAAGCTTAAATCAAATTTTTACAGTTCTGAACTAATGGTACACTTAACATTATATTATTAATAAGAATTGTACTTTTAAATAATTTATATTATCAAAATGAGAAAATACTAGTTTAAAACCATACATTTCAGATTTGTATAAGACGACATCTGTAGCAAACATTACGAAACAATCGAATTATACGTATACAGTAGTACATAAAAAGATGTAAAGATGACGCTATTATTCATGATGAAATTGTAAGCATGCGAATAAAATCATAATAGAAATTTAAGAAATAACACAGTGCTAATAATATGATAAAGAAGAAATGTTTCAAATAATCGTACATTTCAGTATTAAACTATTCAAACAGTAAAAAAAAAAACAGTTGTAAAAGTTATAAAACAAATACTACTTTTAGTTAAAAATCTACTCATAGATGGCACTAGCTGTTGTTTGTAGGAGTTTTGTTCTGTGGTTATTGCCGTCCTTCGGTGATGCCACAGAACACTAAACTCCTGGTGATGATGTCTGTGCGTCCGTTTGCGGTACAAGTAAAGCAACCCGGATATCCGTGTCGTGTTGCTCTAAGAACCATTAAATCGCATTAAATACATTTATTACCATTGCGAAGGAGAGTATACGCAGAAGTTTCATTGAACATCTTATTTTTATTACAGAGATTCGGAGATTTTAGAAATCCTGACGGCTCCTGCAATGCACCTCATTTTGTTACTACTACAAATAACTATATCTACCTATCTATTTCAGCTTCAGGCATAACCCTAACGCGAACTTTATCTATATCTATTAATCTGTTTACTGTTTATATTCTAAAACTTCGAATTTATGTAACGTTTATATGCAGAACGTAAAAATTGATATACAATTATGAACTTTTACGATGAAGTAGGTACCTACATGGGCGTTTGTCGTTCAATAAAATCTTCCAATGATAATTAAGTTGTTATTTATGAGATACGAAGTAATCGTGTTTGTATCTGATTATGAATCAAGGGAAACATTGTTGTGCGGTTATGTTTATACGTTAACAACAGAATAGCGTGTAGCCCAGCAATATTCTTCGCGTGAAATTCGATTGGGCATGGCCAATCGGATTTGTAGTCACGCGTCCATTCATTTGAATGAATGAAGGATAAGTCTCACTCCTGCTGCAATTACTATAAAACTGAATATGGTTAGGGGTAATTACTTCTTAATATTAGTAGCCCAGTTATACCATATTGATGTACGTATACCATTTTTATGCATTATACCATATTTAAGTGTACCTACATAATGTAAGTGAAAACTGAATTTGCTTAAAGGTAATTACTTCTTAATATTTTAATATTAGTAGCCCGCTTATACCATATTTAGTACCTACGTAGTGTAAGAGTGATGCAGTATTAATCTGTAAAAAAAATTCTATCTATCTAATGGTTGAATTTTCACAGTTTGACTCCTACAAGCATGAATTAGTTATCACTCGCTCTTCGG
>DWAV01003090.1:0-10171 GCA_018231305.1 Noctuana lactifera | reverse complement strand
TATGATCTGTGTATTTACTGTTTTCTGTTGTAAGTGTAACTACAATTCGTCTCAGAGGGGACGCAATCGATTTATATTAAATGTATTGTACCTACCTACATCCAGTGGCGTAACAAGGTTGCCACCAGAAGGAGAAATGCTAAAAAATCCTAAAATTCCGATCGGTACAAGCCTGCGTGGAGTGACATCATGTATACCGATAGTAGATAAAGCGATCTATCAAATGTTTAAAGATTGTATAGAGTTTTCTTTAATGGATGGAGTTAGAAAGTTACTCGTAGCGGGTTTGGTAATGAAGATAGAGCAATGAAATGTTTTGCCGCGATGTACTTATGTCTTGAATCTAGTTATTGCACATCGTAAAGAATCTGTAACTCAATTATACAACTAACACTATTCATAGATTCGTTCTTTTAAAATGAACTGTTTGTACACTTTAAGTAGAAGGACACGTAGCCAGTAGCCGGTATTGCACAGAGAATTAGGAACATAAAAAATATAAAATAACTATCTACTTCTCAGCGTCAAAATGTTAGGTTAGGGAAAGGAGTGTAGCGTATACGCAGTAAATTATTTTAATTTGATCTACGAACTTTGCGAATTACGGGTATGCTCAAAATAAAGGTTTTAAGTACGTTTTAAGTTTATTTTATACCGACTATTGGGGCATGGATTTGATTTACCTATCACTGCATAAGGACTGTGTCTAATTTAAACATAATAATAATATAATGACTTTCTTTTATTTCGGAAAACACATTTTATTGAGATTATTTATGTCTAGACACGCGAAGTTGTAAGTTGTAAGTTCAGGTTAGTGAGTAATTATATATGTATATATAATATAATTATTAGCTATTTAGGTACACTTTTGTCATAAACTCGACGCCTATGCAGAGTAAAATTGTATTACTACGGTAATACTGACCACCTAAATTATTTTATATAATTTAAATAAAAAAGCTTGTACCTGCTGGATAAAGCATAAGAGAAGAAGTAAATAAAATGTGAGAAGTGGAAAACAAAGTTTTTTATTTTTGTAATTTCAGAGATACCTATAATATAGATACAATTAGATAAGGATACCTACACCTGATTTATTTTCCGAATCACTGTATGTTGTAATGTGTCTGGGTTTACTAAGTAGATAGGTGGATAAAACAGATAGTCTGTAAAGCATGCTTACCTCTCTTTTATCCTGACAGGCTGTCCGCAAACTCTTGTGGAAATAAGCAGACCTTGTCCATACTTTGGTTCAACACACAATCATCTCGCGCGACTCGAGCGTAAATAATACTTCATATTGAATTGTTCTGATGCTGGTTGAGTTGTTGCATTGGGTCCACCTCGATGGATTTCCTGTAAAAGGTATGAATGAAATTTAGATGAGCTTGTATCAAACAAATCTCGTGATGTAAAACAAATGTTTTTATTTAGGGTAGGCCAGGGGCGGCGTAAAATAATTTTTCACCTGCAATCTGATCACCCCCAAATTAAAACAACAAATAGTTGAGATGCGTCAGTGGCTGCCAATGTGCTCGAGCTTCTTCGCGCCCGGGGCTGTGAGTTGGGCCACAGTCCACCGGGCTGGTCAAGTGCATTCGTTGGTGCTCGGGTACTTTGTTTGTTAGTAATTTTCTATTTATGCCTAAGTAAAGTCAAAAGCAATGTTCCCGTATCGGAATCCACTAACCATTTAGACGTTAGTCTAGAGCGCTTATGGTCATTAGGCGCTTGTGCTGAACAAAAGCTACGGCGGACAAGTCATTAGTCCTCAGGGATAGCCAAGCGTCTATTTACGCTATATTGCAAAGTTATATTGAGAAGGTATGCCAAAAGCAACATGAAGGCACAGACACTCGACCGCAGATAATTTTGTTTCAAACGTCTGAAACACTTACATTTTCGTATTCTTCTTGAAACTGTCGGGAGTGTTGTTTCCCTTGTAGTCCAGTTAAAGTCGAACGCTCGTGCTACACTTGTGTCAGCTTCTTATAAAGAATCCTTCAACAACATCTCGCATCCATGCGTTAGAACTCTGGTTGCTAGGTACTAACATTCTCCGTCCATGTAAAAATTTCTTACAGCTAGCTTACAGTGTATGAAATTAATCATTGTCTCGATTATATTAAGTAAAGTATATAGTTAAATGTAATTAGAAATAAAATCTATATGCACTTGAACAAACTATGTTCAATTCTAGTTCATTGTTCACTTTCGGAATTAGTTAAATCTACAACTTCGATGTGTCTCTCAATGATGACGACATCTTCGTCGGGTGCCATGGGACTGCCAGCTGTTCTACGTAGTCTTTTCGCTGCTGGTTCTCCGTATTCCGATCTTTCTGTAATGGATTATTAATTTTCTAAATATTTTAAAGATTTTTATTGAAGCTATCGGATATTGGACATAAAATGTATCCATAACGGTAACCGAGTCCGATATAATAAATAATAATATGTAAAAGTTTCGGATAATTTCGGATTGGAGCGGAGATTGGAAATGAGACAATGCAATGTGGTTTCACAAGACAGGTGCTTACGTTATGTTAATACTTAAAATTGATTAGGTGGCTATAATAACTACTTATATGAATGATAATAGTGCCAAATGATAACCTAAAAATAAAGTCGTATTATTATCTACATACTTGAATTACTTACTTAACTTTGAAAATCAAGTGTAACAATAAAAACAAATGTTACAATAAAATTCCACAAAGAGTTTAATCCCCGCTCTTACACAAATTTAAAAAAAATATAAAACAAATATTACCTACGTAAAAAAATTTAGAAAAATATTCGTTAAACCTGAAAGTAAAACATATTTACCTTGGATCACAGGCTGGCTTGAAACATTTCCAACACTGTTACGTGTTACGTCACTGCGCTTTCTTGACCACCTTGACCCTTGACCACCGTCAGTACGTGCGTTATCAATGATTGAACCCCAGTTCATTGGACCTTCGTCTTCTGATCCATCTCCTAATTCTTCTAGTGAATATACTCCCGATTCATCCTCTGATTCGTCATCAGATGAAGATCCCACTCCAAAATCCTCTGCAGTCAGTATAAATTCCTCTCTTTTTATACCGTTTACTGCTTCCCTTAACCTCTTTTCTCTGCGTGCTTTCTTTGCAAGATATCGCTCTTCTCTACGCATCTCTTCGTGTCTAAGCCTCAGCAGTACCATAGGATCAAAGTGTGGTGACGGTGGATCAAAAAATTCTCTATAGAACATTATTTTTACACAATAATATTTTTTAAATCAGGTAAATTCACTAATTTTGTTATATTTTAATAATTACACTTCCTCTTCTGTCAGATCGATACAGTTGAGACTTTTCAAGTATCCTCGGTCTTCAGTAACAGGTTCTTCAACAGTGATGTAGTCAGCGTTATCCAACTTACTCCAAATTACTTTGTTTTTTTTTTGTCTACTTAATTTTTCCTTTTGCAGCTGCACAATCTTTTCACTGTTATCATCTGTAAAGCAGATATTAAAATTATGATTACCAATGTTATGTGTAGCGTCACAATTATTGTTTTAGTTACACATAGTTTTATCAAACTGAAGTTTGATAACACAACTTCATGTAAGCGTATCTGTAATTTATCACTCGTGTTCTCTGTGACATTCGATGTACACTCTGAGTGTAGTCCCCCAGAAGGCCTCAATTATTGCCATTGGTAAAAAAACTCAGGCACTTGTGACTCTAGCCACCACCCGTAAAACTCGTAGCTCACGTCCCGACTACCCCCAGAGAATCACTATCGAAAACATAATTTAACACATAACAAAACATTTCTATTAGAACTATGAACACTGTACCTTAGTCAAAGATAAAAATATCTTAACATTTTGGAAAGTCTCCCTAGGTGATAGATACTTTTAATATAATTATAACTCGCGTTACGAAAATCACCGACTTCAAAGTTGTCGCGCGCATACTAAAATTTAAGGCTTATAAGGTTTTCTCGAGGATGCCGTAGTCAGATCTGGACCAAATTGAAATGGGACCAAACGGAAAGCATCAGGTTTCAAATAAAAAAAAATATTACAAAGCCGTTCACCAAGCCGAAAGTTATGAGTTAACAAACATCGAGAACCTCCACCTTTTGTTGGAAGTTGGTTAAAGAGAGAAATCTTACGGGACCGCATCATATTAAAATTTAAGTTTGGAAGTCGGTTAAAGAGAGAAATCTTACGGGAATGAATCATATTAAAATTTAAGTTTGGAAGTTGGTTAAAGAGAGAAATCTTACGGGACTGAATCATATTAAAATTTAAGTTTGGAAGTCGGTTAAAGAGAGCAAACTTACGAGAGTGAATCATATTAAAATTTAGGTGACGTTAAATTGAAGTAGTGCACAACAGAACGCCCTATTTCCTTATTTCTGTAATAAACTACCTCACTAGACGCTGATTTATTTTCAGTGTGTGCATTCGTCCGTGAAAAAGAGCGAATCAAGGCTGCACTGATCGTATTATTATTGAGCCGATATCCGGAGTGCGTTCTTTATAAAGATATCCTGTTGGAGTTTCGAGCAATTTATGTTTAAAATATATTTTTCTGTATAAAATTCGTTTGATATTATTTGATAACCTAATAAATTAAATAACTCAAATACAAGCATGCTGTTGGTAATAAATACCAAATATTATTCTATTTGTAAAGTCTATATTATAACTACCTACTTTTATTTTCTACTAGTTGCCCGCCCCTTCGCACGGGTGTTTTAATGAAGAACGATGTCTTCCAAATGATGACATGACTACGCTCTTCTTCAGTCTTATCTATTATAAACTCTGATATTTTGATGCATTTGACTGAAGGCAACTGATTGAAGCATAATGCAACTTTTTAATGTGACCCAAAACTGCCCAATGTAAGAAACTAAACGTCAATCTGTCAATTCGGTCTATATTGAGATTTCTATCCCAAATTTTAACTTTCCCGTCTTATTTCTTTAAATTTTTTTTGAGACTCGTGCCCAGTAATGTGATAACTTTATGAGCACTTTTAGAGATTTAAATTCATTCACTGCATTTTACTTAACTGGAAAAAAAGTAAATTTACACGCGGAAATTGAACCTCGACGGAAACCCAACCAACCACTATCTATTTGTTATAAGTTTCTATATACGAGTAAGTTGAGCAGGATGTAACGTCTCGTAGAATCATCGAAGTATGTGGCGCTTCCTGTTCTGTTATTATTTTTAGTAAAACTTTAAACAGACTTTAAGCTAAAAAGTAATAAATAACTTAAACAATCATTTATTTTGGAGTCCGCGTGTGTGGTATTCGGTATGTATACCTAACGTATCGTATGCATAGGGAACAGACTCCAAAAAAGGTTTTCAATTCACTGATTTTAATTTTAGACCTAGGCTACATCTGCCGAATGCCTAATGTCCGTAAGAATAATCTTCAATCACAATTCGATTACGACTTATGGTGTACTGTTGGTCATCTTCAGCACTTGTCATGACTCGGGAGGTGACCAAAGGAACTTCTTGTGATCCTAACATTTTGATCGTAATTATTTTCCTATGGAACCAAATTCAGTCTAAACCCTTTTATATAAAAAAGAATTATCCAAATCGGTTCACAAACGACGTAGATATCGGTGACCAATGTGACCATACATAAAAAAGCGTGTTAAAAAAGGAAAAAAGCATACAGCCGAACATCCTGAACGTTATTTTTGAAATCAGTTAGATAGCATTCAAGTAATCAATAAAGTCCAACAGGTTACCATCACTTGTTGTTCCTGTTTGTTGCTTAAAATTTTCTCTCTTGCCGGATTCATATACATTGTGTTGGGAAAATATAAAGTATATTACGGAGCATTAGTAAAAAATATTTAAATGCGAATATAATAATTATAATAGCCTAGATAATTTCGAAATTGATACTAAACTTGACCTTTTCAGTGGCGTTTATTATCTAACTTGAGTATTTTAATTTTAAAAGCTACGTACGTGATATAGTGTTTGAGCAGCGGTGGCGCGACCAGTAGGTTACAGGATTATATGCAATTATTACAGACATTTTGAAAATATGATAGTGCGTTTAGATTATTGTGATGGGGTGGGAGCGTCGAGCGCAGGGCAGTGTAGGGCGCGTTGGCGAAGCAAGCGGGCGCGCTCTCGAGCGCTCGACGCCGTAGCCATGCAGCCTCGACCGCGACCCGGCCTCGCTCCCGACCCCCCGGGCTACGCGTGCGAGCTGTGCGACGAATGCACCTGCGGATGGACACTGGTGCCCATATACGGTAACCAGTACTAAATATCTATATTCAATTTTGTTTCGACTGTTTCTTTCTGAAAGTTTGGTGTTGTTATGTTTTTTGTGTTCAATAACATTTTTTATAATTTGTATTTCGATTGTTTTTTATTTACCTAAGTTGCCTTGATATATATTTTTTGTCATTTTAGAATTATTTTTATCGCATGTGTTAACGTATAAAAATTAAAACGAACTGCATGATAAAAGTATTGTAAAGCATTTATTTAACTTTTATCAGAGTTGAGTTTCTTTTATTGATAGAAGACCCGTGCCGAGCAATGGGACAGTGTTTCGATTCGGACAAGTGTCAGGGATGCCTACAAACTCAGATATCAGATCTATAATAATATTAATAATCTACATGACCCTTTTACTTGTTCTTTTGTTCTAAAAATATTAATTCACGCTGTTAAAGTCCGAGACAGTGTGGGACGCTGGCACCAGCGCGCTATACCTCAGTGGGAGTAAAGTACCTACATCTTTGTCAAAGTAGGCGTCTGCCTGAACTGTAGCTGTCCGTCCTGCATCCGTACCCAGAAAAAGATAGACGTGGTTGAACAATGAAAAGATACAATCACAATACCATACTGTGCCACTAATAGATTTGACTCCCTTTTCAAATCATAATAAACTCGACACAATATTATGTAGTTGGGTTCCGTAAGCGGAAAGTGAAAACGTCTCAATGGTTTACGTGACTAAACTTCCTATATTCCTATCAACAAACGTATAGGTACAAGAAAAAATTCAATGTTAGCTACAGGTAAAGAATCATTTCATGAGTAGTTTTATTATCAATTATCAAAATTTTCGAATCGTTAAACAACAAAACCGACAAACTGCATCACAGTTTGGAACGATATTGAAATTAGTGATCAGTGGACCGTGATAAATGCCTCAATTTCCAGCTACGTTATTCACATAATCATTCCTCCACAATTCGTCCTAAGTGCGCCGCGCTCGCGTGCTATGTATCGTATTAGTTCGGCTACTTTCGCTGTGGGGTCCAATACTCGCTTTGTAAGTAGATATTATTTTGATGTCGCATTCGACATAAACTTCTTATTGGAAGGCGAAAATTGAAATCAATAGCTAATGCTTACATAATTATGCTGGTAGCGTTAGTAACAGATAAAAGTCCGTTGTACTTTTATTTTACGACTTTACTGACATTGCTAGCAATGGCGGACTACTTAGTATACTCGTAGTCTAAACGCGGTGTTTGCTGAACTTACTTTCTCGAACAATCAATAAATTCAGTTCCAGCATTAACAGTATTCATAGATAAAAATAATCAGAGCAACACTTGTTCCCCAATCAATATCTAGCCAGACCAACTATAGGTACATGCGTACATACTCGTACCTATATACTCGCGGCGCGGCGAGCTTCGACTAATCATGAGAGAAGAAAAAAGCATTTTACATCACTTCTCAAACACAATTTACTATTGAGCATTTCAACGTTAGCATTGGACTTGTCGAAAGCATTTGAGTAGCACTTAAAACTGTTATACCTTCAATGAAGCTAGAATTTCATCGATCGATCGGCAGCCGACTCCTAGAATAAAAGGATTCAGTCCAAGTAAAATAAAGAAACACTTACCAGAAACGGTGTGTGTAAATCGATCTCACGACACTATATTAGGTGCTGTAACACTTTTATTAAGATACTAAGTAGCTGTTAAAAGACAAGGGGAAAATATTTTCAGTGTAATTGCAGAGCGGAGCCGCAGTTCCTCGCGGCGAGACAGTAATGGCTTCTCGCTTCTCGCGCATGCACCATAGCGCAACTGCAACCCCTGACGAACTATAATAGACTATATATACCATAGACTGCCTATGAACACGCTATCACGCCCTGGGCCAAATTTCATAATCTGTGGTCTGTTAAGTTTGTCTTTGTCTGTCTCCAAACAGCAGAATAACTTTACAAAAACTATTTTATAATAAAGGTTCAGAATGAACCGTTAACTCGTTAATTTTCCCATACAATGTATGTACATGAAACGGCATTTTTGATCATATCTACTCGTATGAATTAACTGACTACGGGATTTTCGCCATCGTTAATACTCGTCGGAGCCTTTGTCTGACTTGAAAACATCGAGCTAAATTTAGCCGTATGTTACTTACAGCTACGAGTATATATGTACATGTTTTGCTACTTGCTACGAGCTACGAGCTACGAGCTAAGGGCTACGAGAGCAAGTCAAGTTTATGTGTAACGTCAGACCGATATCGTGATTGTGTTAAACAACCTTTATTTTAAAGTGACACAATGTCCATTGCTAGCAAATCTTTATTACCACCCTCTTACTTGTATTTGTAAATTGACAGTTAAATGAAAACTTAAATGGACGTATTTTCATTTCCCCAGTTTAACAGCTCCGGAGCGCGGTTGTTTTGTTTAGAAATGAAGCCGTTTTCTATCTACTATCAAATTGTAGGTACTTTAGATAAAATCCAAATTGTCTTTAAATGGCTTCTCGACATATTGTTAAAAAGTTACGTTGTGTCATGATTTGTAATGTGGAGAGGTCACTCATTTCATACATCTACACAAAATTAATTAAACATATCCGAATCGCAAGAGCTAAATATTAAGGGACTGTGTGATATTTTTAAATTTTATAAGTATCAAAAGACGACTATATCCCTATGTATCATTAAATCTTTAAAACAACGGATTTTGATGCGGTTTTTTTTAATAGATAGAGTGACTGAAGAGGAAGGTTTATATGTATATATGGTTTATATGTTTTCTGTAGTGTATTTAGTATCAGCATTGCACCCGTGCGAAGCCGGGGCGGGTCGCTAGTCACTCATAAAGTTAATTTAATTATTCTTATCGGTAATCGGTAATTCGTCTATTTTGTTGTTTTATATATATTTAAACGTTTAAGTGCCTGCCTCACCTTCTCAACAGCAACAAACTTTGTCTGGTAGATAATGCCTGGCATTAATTCCACCTTTTGTCGCCTTTGTTTAAGGTTTTACAATAAAGGTTAAATAAATAAATAAAGATGAGATATCTAACAAACTGACCGTAAATTGGGTTTCTTATTGAACGACTATATTCTATGATTTGAATTATGTTGAAAAGTATAAAATTGTTTCTTAAGAACAGGAGGTACGTACATAGGTACTGTCGAACATGAGTTTCTGAATGGTACTCGTACGTTACTCAAACCCAAATTAATTTGACAGAGCTGTTACAATGTTTTTAACATTTGTTAGTTGAATATATATTGACAAACGTTTCAGAACATTATTTTGCTGTTTTTTTAATCATCTCGTTCTTAACTTCTACTATAAAATAATTATTGTTGTAGTAACTATACTCGATTTTACTGCATACAAGTATAAAGTGCCGCTCTCGCTTGATCGACATATCCGTTATGAAGCGGAGCCACAGTGTTTCCTGGATATATCCGGCTTTCAGAAAATCATACTTCATTTAACCTTTCAGGGTGCATTTGAAATACTAATTTCCGGGAAAACAATATCAATACTTGCAAAGCTTGAAATTGAAACCAGCTGAATCCGTTCCAGCTACTGCAAATTTATCGATACTTGTTAACCCGTCCGATTCTAGGAAGAGACTCATACATTCATACCAATAATAGTTACACTACTTTGCAAAAAACACGGGCGACTTTGATTTTTCAACATTATTTGTAATAATTTGATTTATAAGAGGTTTCAATAGCTAAACTTTGTTACTGGCACTTAATAAAGAATCTGGGTATAAAAAAAAGTTCGTTTCAAATTCAAAACGTTTGTTTAATACCCGTTTCATCCTGTAACTTTTTACTTACTTTTCCCGGGTTTACGGTTTTAAAGGTTATCAGGCAACTAAAACTAACTTCTTGTTATT
>DWAV01003089.1:0-10173 GCA_018231305.1 Noctuana lactifera | reverse complement strand
TATTTAAGAAAGTGTTATTTCTTTATTTGATGTTATTATAGGAAAATTATAAGAAACATGGAAGTGGAAAGCTGTAGTTTATTGTTATAAGATCAAAATAAAACATGGAGTTCTCTTGAGAATTAGCCGCGATATTGTCTTATAGGCCATGCTAGTATATTAAAAGCTTATTTCTTATTCACGCTTATTATTGATGAATAATCACGTGCCATTTAAATTGTAGGAGGCAAATAACAGAGCCTCGAAATCCCAGTTCTTCAGGGTAGGTATAATTATTATTTATGTATTTATGATCCGCCCACTGTGCGGCATTCAAGTTAACTTTGGGCTCCAGTTATAAATTACACATGAGTACAGATGCCCAAATGTATTGATCTAAAATTTATGTAACTTCAATGTAGGTATACATATCTTCAAACCTGTATCGTAATCGGGATCTCATAATTTATTTAAATTACCAAAAAACGTACCAACGGCTTACATGTAATGCAATTTTATTGAAGAAAAATGACTGAAGTGAGCTACGGTGATTTACAATTTAAAAAAAAATGTCTTGTTTTCATCCATCCTTCATTCATTATGTAGCTCCCATTTTATGCTTCTTCTTTGGCTTTAACTCACACAAATGCCCCAGTTTACAGTTTATTATTAGTGTAGATTGGATAAGTAACAAGGAGTAACAAGGAGTAACAACTATCAACAGCTGGGAAACACCCCAGATATTCATCAACATGAGCAATCCATCATTATTGCTCGCGTATTTATGAGCCACCAACTACACAGTCTATGCGCCGATTAACTGCGGAATCTGAATTAAGTTTGTTTTGGGCTCGGCGAGATTCCAATTATAAATTATCCATGAATCGAGCGAGGATTCCTCAAATTTATGGCTCAAAATTTTAAAGCTCTCAATACAGCGTCGTGTTCGTGTCGTCATAATTCAATTAAATTGCCGAAACTGGTGACAACTGCCGAATTGAAACACGATTGTGGCGAATTGAGTGACATAAATTACTTGTAACTGAATGCAACAGCCTTTATCCAGCATTAGTGCTCCATTGTAGTTGCTCACTGTTTATAGAATATTATTTAAAATATAAAACAGGTCGTAATATGTCTCGAGTTAGAAGTTACAAGGTGCTTGAAAGGCAAAACTGAAAGCGGAGAGTAATATTCGCGTTGAGGTATAATGGAAAACACCACTCGGGACTCTAATGAAAACAAAAGGCTTTCGTCAGTGCGCTAATGAGAATATTAGCACAAGATGTGTAGCTCACCCTTTCGTGTCTCACGTAAGTTTAATTTACATAACGGTAATTTGAAATCTCCCCTAATAGATCTTTTTAGTATCTTAGATTTCATATAATTTTAACAATCATATTTTACACCCTGTAAATCCTTATCGCCATTTTTACGGATTTGGTCAACTGTTTGGTGGAGTTATTAAGCTTCTGATATTGTACTTCGAACGCGTAAAGGAATAATAATGCCTTACGTTCAAACAAAGATTACTTGTGTTGTGGGTACCATGGACACACAAATACAATTACAAAAACACCTAAATCGAGAACAGAAATCTAAATTCATCATGTAAAACTCTGCCTCGTGCAGAATTGAATACCGGACCCTCCGAATGACGGAGCGATATGGTAACCACTTCGCTTATTTCAATTTACCCTTCTTTAAAAAAATTGGTGTACCTACTTTTCACTTCTATAATTTATAACTCGCGTTACGAAAACGACTTCAAATTTGTCGCGCTATAATGCAATGTTATGGGTGCCTTAGAACTGGATCAAATTAAAATTGGAAGCGTCAGCTTTCAAATAAAGGAAGAATCATCCAAATCGGTTTCTCCTGTCGAAAGTTATGAAGTAAAATAAAAAAAACAGTTGAATTGAGAACCTCCTCCTTTTTTTGATGTCGGTTGAAAATACATTGGAAGCGCGTCAGTGACAGCTGGAAGTGCGGGCTTTATGTACCGCACTTACTAATGGTCGGTGATGACGAGATCTCATTAGGGGCACAAAGGAGGCGAACCGATGTTCCACGCTAAACGTTTTAGGTCAGGGATACTGAAAACGCTTTCTGTATAAAACGTTCTGTATAAAATAAAATCGGTTTCGTTATAATGTGCTATAAACAAAGGCGCGTTCATTAAAATATTCTGTGGTTTTTAGTTCTGAAAACTCTCAAGTTAGTTACGTTCTTAGATGGTTTGATTTGTAATCTGTGCATTAAAATTATGAAGTTCTTATGCTTACAAAAATTTTGATATGCTTATATTATAATCGTCCATTTCTCGAAACATTTACAATGATATATGCATTAAAATAAAAAATAAAATTTAAATTGTTTTTATTCAATTTAGATATTTATATGCACGTATTGAAAGTCAAATAAATCAATCGGTTCAATAGCTTACGACGCCGTTTTAGCTATGGTTGATCGAGAGAAAAAAGCTGCTAAAAAAACTCTTGGTACTTAGATTAAACATATTTTATGTTACGTTAGGATGGTTCAAGATCGTAGGAACTAATTTACACAGCGTCTCTTCGTATAACTTTCAATTACTTTAATTAATTTTTCTGCCAAAAATCGGATTCATAATAACTATTTTGAACCAAAAACATGGTTCAAGCTTTGCATTCACGTCTGTATTTTAGAGACAGTGTCACATTATCGTTTGCATAATGAGAAGCAGCTGGCTTCTGTATCTTTTACGCTATTATCTTTCGGAACTCTTTCTTTTTTTTACCATAGATAGTTTTCATGGAAGTTTCTCAAATTTGATCCCAATAAAAATTTCAAAATATTGTAAAAAACCTTTGAGAGTCGATCGACAGAATTTATTTTATTAGATTTCAGTAGAGTTAAATATAAAATGGTACGGGGCCGATATAAATCATAAAAAGATATTCAATACGTATTCATATTTCAAACAAAATGCATTGAATATTTTCTGGGCTCTTACATAATATTCGGATTTCATTTCCGCAACAACGTGCAATGTACAAATTTAAATATAGACTACATGTGCACTAGCAGGGACATAATTTAAATTATAGAGCATTTTGAATTTCGGGCAGGTTCGCAAGGAAAACAATGGCTAATATAAGTTCCCGAGGGTGGAACCCTGCTGGAATTTTAGTGAATATGATAATACAGTGCTTTTGTATGTACAGTAACACGTAATTTACTGCAGGGGAGGCGGTGAGTATCGTGCGAATGTAGGTATCCACTTAATGACTGATAACGACTTTTCACATAAACACAAATAACCGAACGATAACTTGACACACACTTCAAACCCTGATTAAGATAGAAATACTGTCTGACAAATATAAGCATTTTTTTATTACAATATTATTACAATTATTATAATATAATATTGTTATATTATAACAATTACTCCCGGTAGATGGCGCTGCGATCAGCGCCATCTACATCTTTCAGAATTTTTTGACTACGCTGCGCCAGGCAGCTTTTTATTGACTTAGAGTAAGGCAATGTCTGCTATGCCCCACTAGTAAATCATAAATATTGAAATAGCATACTTTATATGTACAATTGTACGCAAAATAACGCTAGACACTCACAGCCTCACACTAGGATTCCCTGTGTCGTGGGTGCCATGGACAAAAACAAACATTATTTAAATTTCTGCCCCGCCGGACTTCGAACCCGGGGCCCTTCGAATAGTAGACTGGCGTGGTAACCACAACACCTCACGCGTCGTCAAATATGTCTTTAAATGCCAAGATCAAACTATCGAAGTACATCAGTTGATGATTAGCAGCACTTGGAGTCGTTGCAGTAAACGTGCAAAGAGAATCAACCAAGACAGGGAGTCATTGCTTAATCGCCGCCGCCATTACCTGCATTCGCGTAATGGCCTGTGTTCGCGCAATATTCACCGCTGTTCCTTACTGTAGTGCGAATTAATGCTTTCCGTTTTAATACGAACGCGTTTTTATACGAACCACTTCATGGAGTACTTTGATCTAGATATATTTAAGGATTGTTCTTTGGAATAAATGTTAGAAAATCACAATTTGATAATTAATTAAAGTCGGATGTCAAATTGTAATTTTATTGCAATGTTTTCCTCCGCCCATGACGATACGATAATGAATTTTTAATACTAACATTACTAACATACCTAATATTGATAAATTAGAAAAAAAAATCGAAATATAAATCATGTTTGGTATTGTACAAATAAATTGTATTCTTTGATAGATTCTTCTATGGTCTTGTAATAGAAATTGTTCGATAAAGACGCTGTTACGAGAACACTAAATATTTAAAAGGCAGTAAGCTATCATTATGGCTATCCTCATTAAGCTCTTTTGGCGCTAGATTGAGAACGAGTAAATACTTAATCCCTTATCCCGATTGGATCCTAATTGTAAGCCGTTATCGAGCTTTAATCGCGGCTGTAGAGCCTCTTAAACTCATTGCAAATTGGTCTTTATAAGTTACCAAAGGCGAAGACCTCGTTTCGTTCACTTTGATATTTTTTGCTCGACCGTTCCATTGATTTCAATTGATTTTGTTTTCCTGTAGTATAAGGGTCAGTGACCTAATTCCACAAATTAAAAGACCTGTGTCTAGAAGGCGTATAAGTATGCAAAATTACAGTTCTTTTTGGTGCTCTTATATTTTAATACACTCACAGGCCCTTTTGTGTAATGGGTGAACCTGACCTTCTACACATTTGATATAACTCCCCGCCTGATATACTGTTTGTATTCACAATTGTACCTACAATATGTTTTCTCGCGATATGTTTCTACATCATCAAATTTAGTTTTAATTAATTTTCTACAAATTGGCTTTCCGTTTATAGAATCAGGTACCTACTCAGCGAATTCGTGAAATGTAATTAAAGCACTTGTTACGATTAGGCACCGTAAGAGCTGAAGTTCTTTCATCTTTATTAGTTTTAAAAGGCCCAGAGATGGAGTGCCCTGCTCCGATTTTATGTGTTTATTTTTTACTTTTGTTAAAAGAAGTTTACACTATTCAATTACCCATGAACACGAAAACTAGTGACGTATTTACGATATTTGTTAAAACGTACAATAAAAGCTATCCAACTCTCGCGTAACGAATCTATAGGTTCAACATTTTTAAAGACAATCTCAAAATAATAAAGCAAGAAGCCGCGAAGAGAAATCGCAGTCGTATAAATATAAGCCCGTATGAAGATTTGACAGCCAAAGAATTTTTAGATATATTAGATCCAAAATCAGCCAAAAAGTTCTACGGAGTAAGTTTGAAGTGACTGTTATTGGCACAACGTTTTCAGTTTTCTATATCGTTCGAACACTCAAAAATAATAATTAAAATCATGTTTATGAAAAAGTTCTCTTTGAATTTTAAAATACCGAGCGCGTTTAATATTTGGACTGTCATCATTAGCTGTAGCGAGCTCGAAATATGCGCTACCATGAATTTTTAAATGAAAATAATAAAATATATATCTCTTTACGAAAAGCGAAACAGGATTGCAAAACGAGCTGCCAACTTTTATTTGTAGAGACACAGTTTAAAAAGAAGTCTGTGAGTGTAATCTTTTTAATAGTTTCATAACATGTACGAGTATACTTAGAACTGTGTACATAATGGGTGTTAACTTATAAAGATAATATTATGTTTTTTGTTTTAGAATGATTTGCCTGAGGAATAAAGCGAAATAAGTGTTAAGAAAGGAATACAAATAAAGTAATCTTCTGTTTTATCAGTAAGTTAATGGGAAATTTCCGATTTTTTTGTGTCTGAGAGTTAGCATAATTAAATTTCAAGTTTAAAAATTATAGTTCATTTGGAGAAGTAAAGCAGAAGGATAAAATTAATGTACAACTAAGCAACCTCGGTTAAGGGTGACCGCAAACACTAATCTATGTCGCTAGTGGCAAATGTCATGCGCGTTTCCGAGCTTCGGAGGGCACATTAACCCGTCGGTCCATCTTACAAGTAAATAATAAATAAAATAAATCAATAACTTGGTAATTTGGTACCTTTTGATACCTGGCTTGTTAAATAAGGTTTAATCATAATTATCACATAATGTAGGTATCATTGTTACCAATCGGCTTTGGGCAACGCGCTGGAGTGAACCTGTGATTTTTACATGATAGGTACTAGGGATAGGTATATCAGTGCAGTGCAATACAGAGTAAAATAAAGTAATTGAGTATTCTAGCTGGTTCTTTGTATACCAGCCGATAGAATATATTACCGCCTGGAGCCGGTCCAACGCGGGCCGGTTATTGCGGCATAAATCCTTATCTAGTGTCCGATTTTTATTTCTCTTATCCAGTGAAGATTAAAAATCAAACTGGAGAAAAAGTTGGTTCTTATTCCCAACAAGTTTAGCAGTTTTAGGGCTTTGTTTCTCTGAATAAGCTGTATTGGTGTATTTCATAGATAATCTGTATAGTTTTCCAGATATCTCACAATTTACACTTACCAGGATTTCAACTAATGTCAAATTGTTTTGAAACTGTTATATAACTAATTAAGTGTGTGTGCTATGTAGAGATGAAACAAATAAATTGAAAATAAAGATACATTGTTACAAATAATATGATTGCTGCTTTTTTAAACATCAAGAGAATTCGGAATATATCATGGCCTAGATTTAAGACAGCATTTTAGGGGTAAACGAACCAGCTTAACGTTTGGAGCAGATTAAAAATATTTTATGTACGAATAGGTTGCAGACAAGGTATAGATAATGTAATTTTCTCCCTCTTCTTCTTAATTTATTCCTGTAATCTTGTGTGCTCTAATTTTGCGCAGAAAATTTGTTTTTGCACTGGAATTAGAGCATATTTTAGTGCCAGGTTAAGAATCTGGATTATTCACTACCGAATTATGTTTGTGCAAACTTGGAGTGATAAAAATGTTAGTTGTTAAGTGCTTAGCACTAATCAGCTATGACTGTAAGTAATTTAATTACCTATTAAGCATGTAAATTAGAATTTTGTTTTAATTTAAACTTTGTAAATTGCAATGTATTGAAAATTAATCAGTTATAAATATAGTAAAAAATGTGACGTAATCTAGTGATTTTTAACATCTCTGATGCTTTCAACTTTTGTTATTCGTTATATTCATACCGTTATTTGCTCTTCTTGTTCAAGAACATTTTCGAAGGAAAAATTTGATACTCGGGTTAGGTTAAAAAAATTTCAACTTCAATTTGGGAGGTGAAAAGAAAATGAATATTTGGTTAATAAGCATTTCGCTAAATATTCGCCTCCGCTGACGGGCGCTTCGCTGATCAAAACCAGTAAGGCTTTGTTTGCACTGTGCGTTTTGTCTATTTTTGTAGTTTTACGATATATCGAACTTGTCTAATCGTACTGGTCCATTAGACAATAGTGGCTTCATTTAATTGTTTCTTCATCTCTTTGGATGTAAAATATAGCATTTCTATAATTAAGAGGGAAATACCCTAGTGAGTTCATACTCTCTGTTTTGTGCTAATAATTGTATTACAATTGCCGGAGGGCTGCTGTGGTTTTCCACGCAGGGTAGAATACCTACCTACCTATATGTTTTAAAATCTAAAAATAAAAAGTATAACCGTGATACGTATTGCCATATAGAACAAAATATTTCTATAATACCAATTCAATAAATGAAATTAAAATCCACGTTCAATTTTAATGTGTTTACGCCCTTCAGAAGAAAGTATCTTTAGATGACGGCGGATGACGCCCTAGAAAGGAAAATTAATGACTAAATTTATATGAAGTGATCTCCCTAAATTATCTCTCAGAATAACGCAGCGAAATGAAATATAAAGCTTCAATTAAAATTTCTATTGACGTAATTTCATAATATATTTTAATTATACCCTGTAAGTTTATAGCGATGTATTGCTTCAATTTTGTTGCTGTAATAAAATAATTTATTTTCATAAAAACAGATGTATAAAATACTATATTTTTGTGTATTTCTGACCAATATATACATAATGATAACCAAAATAAAACATGTTAAATATAAAAAAGGTTTTTATATTAAAAAATACTTCAATGTATTCCAAATAAATAGGAAATTTCACAAAAATTCAACAAGTAGGTGTTCATTTATTAAAAATAGTTTTATATAATTGAAATCTCGAAATTAGTTTAAATACCTACTGCCCTTTTTATGCATCACTACAGGATTCCGATCTTTTCTAAATAGATGTGTAGGTACCTACTATAAAAATGTACTTATCGCGTACTAAAGAATTTACTTATACGACGAAAATGTGATTTAAGCGGTTTTATTGCTGTGGTAATAATGTGGTCGTAAAACGGTGTTATGGGTGGGAAATTTTCACAACTGATTTGCTATTATTACGACATACTTGAAATTGTATAGCTGACTGGAAAGGCTTTTCGGATAACACCACAATGTATTGTCTGCATTAAAATAGCTTTTTAATTAGGTACATATAAAAGTAGGACACGAAACATCTACTATAAAGCGACGTCAGCTCCGTTTCTAAGTTCGTTTAACCGTATTTTTTGAAGCTTCCCCATTTCCTATTTCTTATATTTTCAATTTCCTATTACAGGCCAATCTACCAGACGCCAGGACCGTAGCTGAGTGTTATTCAGATTTTTATTACAACCTTGTTTAATTTCCGCTCCATATTTCCAACTATTTTTTATTGTTTTTGAGTTGAAAACAAGCATGCCACCTGCTGTGAAGTAGTCACTGAAACCTAAAAATTGGTGCTATCTCAGAGTCTTCAGAGTCGTAGGTGCGATGTTACTCTTAAAAATTGAGTCACCTTGAAAAACATATCTTATCTTTCATTTCTTTCTTTCTTATCATTTACCAACAATTTACTTGACTTGCTCCACGGCTAGTTATGATGGCAGCGATCGTATCTCTCTTACCAAACTGGAGGTACCAGTTAAAAGTTTATTATCTAAACGCCTTCCCTTATTCGTAATATCGACATTAAAAAGAATTCCCTTGTAAACTGAAAGAAAAGGGGCATAAAGCACATCTGTTCCTACATGACACCGATATTACAGTATATCAGTTTAATGTAAGAGTTAATAGCACCCGCGCTGTAGCAGTGATCCCCGTTAACTTATAATGCAACGACACGTTCATGTTTCCCGAAAATATCGTTCAATATTATTATCCCTGTAGCTTTTTATCCCTGTAGCTCGCAGTATCATTTTCTGGTATTAAGTTTGAAGCAGAAATGATACACATCTTCTAAATTTATTTAAATATTATAATGCGAGCATGCTCGTTTTCTAAGTATTTAAAAACAGACATTGTAACGTAAAAAATTCAGGTACAAATTTGGAATACGGGATTTGTTTAAGCACTATGAACACCCTGCTAAAATATTTTTTTATTGATATTAACCCAATAATACTTAACCTAATTTGGCAATAATTGTTGCCTTCAACCCTTTTTTTTTTATGTCCCACTGCTGGGCACGGGTCTCTCCCCACAACCGGGGAAGGCCAATAATTGTTGACGTAGATAATAATATTATTATTTTGTCTGTTTATTCGTTTGTATATGCGTGATGCGAAGGAGTATACCTACCTATGCACTTACGCTATCGGTATATAAGTGAATGAAGTCGGTAGGTATAAGGAGGTGTCGCCCTAACGCCCTCTGTTGGCGCATAAATTAACGCATAGTTACAATAATTGTCAACGTTACAGAATTCTAAACATATAAAAGGCAAACCGTACTTTTTTTATAACAAAGATCTTTAAACGAAAAAGATTATAATATTTGTTCTAAAGGAGGCCTTTAAAATAATCGCCAATATCTTCACATTATTATTAATTTTCCTTATCTTATATGCAAATAAGCCTCTCGTATGTATCGTTAAAAGTAAAAAACGATAAAGCAGTAAGTATATATAACAAGGTCTATCTCTATAAAAAGCAGTGACTCCCACGGGAGGAATTGCCTTTCCCCGACTTCTGAAGGACACAAAAATTTAAGGTCCATGAATGAACCAACGCGAAGCAGGCAAAATCTTGTTTATTATTGGGGAGTTCTGGATCCCAGAGATTAGCGGCGGTTCACACGGCATTGTCCTGCACGTTTTCTTTGTATACGCTTTTTAACGAACATTCACCCGGGTGTATCAGTCACACAGTAGATTTTCATTCGTGTAAA
>DWAV01003088.1:0-10180 GCA_018231305.1 Noctuana lactifera | reverse complement strand
GGTCGCCTCATGTAAGTGTGGCTGGCAACTGCACCTTTCCACCGAAACACAACTGAATTGCTTCATTTGCTTCACGGCAGACATGGGTGCAGCGGTAGTACTTCCCCGATCGAACCATACAAGTTCTACAACCTACACCTATTTTGCTTTTTACTTTGAAATCCTTTTCCACTTAAGGTAACAGAATTAAATTTATTGTAATAAAATAGCAGCAAATTATTTTCTTTTCAATCAGAAATAATAGTACAAATAATTATTACTCGCGGTACGAAAACAACCGACTCCAAAATTGTCGCGAACATACTTAATGATAATTTGCAAATTTAATACTTGTATGGTTTTCTCATGGATGCCATCGTCAGAGCTCGACCAAATGAGACCAAACGGGAAGCATCAGCTTTTAAATAAAAAAGGAATCATCAAAATCCAGTCGAAAAAAAAACAGCCGAATTGAGAACCTCCTTTTTTTCGAAGTCCGTTGAAAATATCAAGTGAACTTATCAACTAATAAGTATTGCGCTGTGTAGGTAGCGCACATAAGTTTTCCTACATCTATACAGGCATCGGATTGAACGCGCCAACATCCCTTACAAATATACTTTATAACGATAGCGCGCTTAACAATGAAGTTGCTTGTTAAATTTATTTATAGAACTGATATAAAGGGATAGGCAAATGTGCTTGCAAATAGTAAAGATATTCTACAATATTGATATGTAGGTAATGTGACTGCGACATTCGTGGAAGAAAAATCATCAATATTTATAGTAGGTACGTATTGTAATTGTAATACTAGCTTATCCCCACGAATTCGTCCGCGTGGAATTTGGAATGAGGTCCTAAAAAACTAAAAATCAAAAATATAGTGGATTATCTTCACCCACGCTGATCGTTTTTATTTGTAATCGAGAACTTATATAGGTACTTATTTTCATACTTTTAAGCCAGAAATAAGAAGATTCCATATAAGCTTCACCCCCTTCTTCACCCCCTCAGGGGTTGAATATCTAAAAATCCTTTCTTAGTACCTACTCACTTCCATCATGAAAGGAAACCCTGGACCAAATTTCAAGTTTCTAGGAATAGTAGTTTCGGCTGTGCGTCGATATAATTATATATGTCAGTGAGTCAGGTTTACCTTTCATATAAATATATAGATTTCCTCATCCTTTCAGTAAATAATAAAAAAATATACCTACATACAGTCGAACCTCTTCCTTTTTGAAGTCGTTAAAAATATATCTTTCATTGTTTTAAAATGTAGATTATATAGTAATAGTAAAAAAAATTGTCTCGCCACCTTAAGTGGATAATTTTTAAGTTAAATGTTTACTGCAGTCCATAGAATCTACAACATCTACGTAGTAGTAGGTACGTGCTAGGCTGTAGGTACTGCACCGTAATTCAGAGTTGAAACGCCAGATAATTAAAATTTTCGCCCCATAAAACTGGCTGGCTTCAGTAGCCCTATGATTACAATGTTTGATCCATCTTTTGTACGCATTGTGAGTTAACTAAATATATTTTTTACGTAATAATATCTCTTGCGCGTGATTGCATAAACCATAGTAATTAGATAGGTATACACTTATATTGTTATTATTTGTTATATAGTACACGATTAGGCATAAGTTGAAATCATTTTCGCCATAAAGTTGCTTTATCTCCGTTAATCCTCCAGGATAGTTCAATGTTAACTTTGTATATTATGTCCGATACAAATACAAATCAAAACGGAACAAAGCCGCGGTCGCTTGTTAGTAATTTGAATAAACGTATCGGAAACCATTAGGTATAGTGTTCTCACAAAGGACCGCATGTCACTAGGCTTAGTAACGTATATTCACGCCGGCAAAGCCTTGTGGAGTTCAAAATCTATATTAATTAATCAGCCACCGCATCAGATCTGTATCGGTGTACACAGAACGTTGACGATACAAATTAGAGGGCGAAGCGACAAAATCGATCTCGAATTGAATTTGCATACAACGGGTAGGAATTGTTAAACTATGTAACTTCAATTACAATTTAAACGTCGAGTTTAAAAAAATTATACTAATAATATAAAGCTGAAGAGTTTGTTTGAACGCGCTTATCTCTGGAACTACAAGTCGGATTTGAAATTTTTTTTTTGTGTATGATACTCGTAGCTACATTCACGAGGATGGTTATAGGCTATCACGCATTACGGTAGAACTCTTAACGCGTGTGAAACCGCAGGACACAGCTAGTGTAAGATAAATAATTATGTAAAGACCTACGTGCCTACTAACCACATTCATGCAAATGAACGTGGTTTTATCCTATTCTATTCTATTACAGTGTTTAATATAATATTATAGTAGCTAACCTGAATATGTATGTATGTGTTCAGCAAGAATACTTAACAAACCATCACAGAAACGTTTACATGAAGAAGTCTAATGAGTCCTTAAATACCCTAATTTAAGTAATCAGAACGTATAAATTGTAGTCAGTAGGTATATAGGCTTACGTATACGATGTTGTACCTTTGGGTCAGCGATGCACGATACGTCAGCTTTGATTAAATCAATAGCGTCAAGTTAATATCGGATATGATGTACCTACTCGTATGTCCATGAAATTATTTGCCATATCCCCATTGTCCATAATAGGGACAAAGGGGAGGAAAATAAATGACGTCCCGTTCTCCCCGTTAAGCCTACGGCCAAATTAGACAAAGGGACTGTAAACGGAAACGGGAATTTTCACGTTCCGTCGTCCCCTATTGTAAAAATTGATAGTTTGTAACCTAATACAGCCGCTTGTTAACTGGAAACGTTGTGAATACAATAATCTACAAAATAACACAATGTTTTTAAGTTCACCCTCAACGTAACCCTAACCTAATCGTAATACGGCAACGTTACCCTAACGAAATCTAATTAAAACTAGGAAATTTATTTAGGTACTAGCTGGTGCCTGCGACTTTGTCCGCGCAGGAACTCCCACAATATCTTTATAAATTGTAGCCTATGTGTTATTCTGATGTATAAGCTATATTATTGCAAAGTTAAAATCCATTCAGTAGTTTTTACGTGAAAGAGTAACAAACATCCATCTACCATACTTACAAACTTTCGCGTTTATAATTTTTTTAGTAGGATTGAATCCATTGCACTCACAAAAGTGCACAAAAGTTATGTGATTTCAAGTAGACTCTTGATATCAATAAAGTATTCATCCTCCTTTCATGGTCTACATGCTTATTATTGTTCAATAATTACATAATCTACAGCGTTTAACAGAACATTTTACTAACAGAGCGGTGTGAATATAAACAGGTGTCGGATTGGATGAACGTGTCACACTGCACCGCAGTCGTATTATAATGATTCTTATAAAAAATGTATATGATAATTATTGCCTACTTTCATTTCTCACCACACCATTTAGGGTTTAACTACTTTCTGTCTACTACGATTATGTTCCTACCAATATATTAAGAAATTGAAATATTAAAGTTTACTTCTTAACACATACACGGAATGAAAGAAATATGTAAAGAACTAAAAAAATATGTACCTATAGGTATACTATATTTGTAGGTATGTATGTACCTATAGTGCTCACGGAATAGAGGGAGGCAAATATAACCTGAATCTCTGTGGGTAATTTTGTATAATTCAAGGTCTTTCTCAAGGCTTACAAGCCCTTTTGGAAATACTTTAAATTGGCCGTCATATAGAAAAGGTCATATCGTAACCTAAATAAATAATAAAGTGCAGCGTTTCAAGTTAAAATCGATAGTATCCAAGTAGAACACTTCTAATATAAAATTCTTAAGGCCGCTACGTAATTACGCTAAATGTCTTGACCGAACGGCAAAAGACGGCAGCGCCATTTACCGGACTCTTTTATTCATAGGGCATAATTTCTATTCCTATGATTTTTGTCAAATAAATAGATAGACAAAAATAATATTCTATACACATAAAATGCTTTGTTCTGAATTACTGACTGACTGACGTATCAACGCAGAGTCTAAACCGGTGATCGAAGCGACCTGAAACTAGGAGGGTGTGTTCTTTGTAAGACGTAGGCATCCGATGAGAATTCAGATGGATAGGATTTTTCGATATTCTGCCCCTTAGTGGGTGAAAAACAGAGTGTCAAACTTTCAACACGTATTCGACACCCTTAGGGGTAGAATAATCAAAAATCCGTTCTTAGCTGACATCTCCTTCATATAAACTATCTCCCTTCTAAACGTTATCTATAGAGATCAAGAAGTTTCGCTTATATACACTTATGTACAGTTACCTACAGCCAGCTGGTTGAATTTCCGCTTACTTTTCCGGTAAGTTCAGTTCGAGACATGGTGATAAATCTCATAAATAAAGTCCTCGAAAGCCTTAATACTTATTTGACATCAAACCTATTTGAGAGGACACTCCAATGACGAGTAGTTATGCAATGAAATAACCAGTTAGTAACACAGCTAATTTATTACTGATTCATCCGTCAGTGCAACCGCAATATGTTTTGTTCGGAATATGCCTCATGATGAAGCATGAAAAGCAAAAATTTACGTTTTACGTTTTTAGAAAATTTTTACCGTTTTTAGGTATACCTAATGTAAACATTTCAACATTTCAAATTAAATCGTTTAATTTATACATCGTTAAATTTTAATCAAGTTAGACTTTACAATAATATTAAGGTCCTCTTACAATAGAATGAGAATTGGAAGAGAGTTAAGATATTATTAATATTAAATTTAAAAAGCTTTAACATTCCGAAGCTATATTTGAAAATATCTATAAAAATGTTGTTACAATATGTAAAATATATGTACCAAAACCAAACATCGCTGAATGCGAATGATATACCTATAATCTAGATGCCAATTAATTTATTTAGCTGGGAAATGCAACTAGACTGGCATGATGGCTTCAATGGAAATGTCGTCACAAAGATAATTCGATACTCGTAATTGCCATGTCCGATGCTTTGTTCACCGTTTCCATTGTATACGATGCCTGGAAATTATGATTTCTATTTGATTTGAATAGTATGCGATACGACAATAATTAAATTCATGCAGTTATGGGATGTTGAACATTAATTTGCTGAAGTCGAATAGGATAATTTCACAGACAAATAATTAGGTATAAAGCGCATTTGTTATTTATACGCTTCAGAGGTCGTTTTGGACTGATTGAATAGTACTTACCTACTTAGGTATAGTTATGGTATTATGGTTTGAAATCAGGTGACAGGAAATAAGATGAAAATATACTATAAAATACCTAGAGTGATTTTGCAATAAAATTTTGCTCAAATTATTTATTACCTATTACACTTTACTATTGTTATACTTTACTTGACTATGACAAGGGGATCATCAAAAAAGTCTACTTCAAAGCCGGCAACATACTCTTGATTCCTATAATTGATTTAAAATAAAATCAACTAAAGTAATAGGGTATTGATTGTAATTTATGAGACTTGTTAGAGTTTACCTACCTGACCATAGAATCATTAGTAGTATTTTTTCTATTCCAGTCGTAAGAATAAACAAAATGACAGATAACAAGCGAAAATACTTAAAGTTTTTTTATTCTTGCATTGGATTACAAATTATTACTAGTTGTGATGAGCCACATTAAGTTATTTCAAGCTATTTTAATATTCTATGGATTCATTGAAATTGTGTTTTCCCTGTAAGCTACTTACAAAATTTATTGTACTTCCGTGTTAATTTTCATGCGTTTGTATTCGAACGTATTATTGTTATCCATATTAATTTGTATATGAATATTTCGATGTATTTGTTAAGTTTTGTTTCAAGTTTAGTATAAGAGGCAGTGTGAACACTTTGAAAGCTATTAACTTTTTAAATCTAGAAAGATTCAAACCATTTTGAGCTTTGGTTAGTGATATTAGTATATAGAAAGCTTTAATGCGCCGTGTTAGGTAGGAGATAAAGCTTAAACGCCTCGCAGTTTCAATTGAAATTCATCAGATACCTTATTCATGTGAGAATCTAATATCCGAATCGACTTCATATCGTAGAATTTCGTGATTGTTGCATACTCTGGATCGCTTATCGGCGGCTGCGTCGCTCCATAGTGCTGAGGAGTTGTTCAAGGTAACTCATAAGATACACTCTGTTAAACATTTTCTATTGAAATTATATACCTACTTAGGATTCAAATATTTTCAATTTTTCATTTTAAATATGTACCTATTGTGTTGACAAGACAATTTTTTTTAAATACTACTGTAGAACAGAGCGCGGCATTTTCTATTCTATAGAAGAACAATAAAATATAACTATTATCTTGATGAAAATAGTAAGTTTTGACTAACAGTTTTCGTGTTTAATCCTTTTACTTTTAGCTTTTGTAAATAAAAATTTAATACTAGGTACTCGTAACTATCTAGATATTTGAGTAAGTATTTGAATATGGAGAAACTGAGAAATCGATATGTAAAGGAATTAAATTTAAGCCCTTTAACAATCGATAATACTCGGTACCTTATATTGTCGTCGCCATCTGTTCAAATATAGAAAATAGCTATAGTGTTTGCTTTCCAGTAGTGCCCTTATAACAGCTGAAATCGCAATATTTGAAAGTAAATCGATTAGTGTAATAATGTTGATGAACCTTCTCCTAAACAATTGAAAATTTAATAACTGTGAAATAATAGCTATGGACATAATGATATAATCATTGTGTCACACCTGCGCTAAAACTGAATGAACTTTGCACAAAGTCCAAAGGTGATTTACACTACAAAAGATGAAGCCGGGTCGCAACAAAAACATCTGTTGATGACAGCGGCATCACACACTGGCTTGACAGCTCAACGCCTGTAGCAATTCACTCCAACGGCAGTTAGATGTACCTACCTACTCTGTTGTGGTGAGACAATAAAATATCGAGTACCTATGGATCAAACTCTTAATAACTGTCAGGGTCCTAATTTACTAGCGATAAGGTAAATAATACGAATATGCACATTACAACGTCCATTTATTAATTCAACAACAACTACAATTTTTTTTTTTAAATAGTTTTAATTTTTTTTTGTTTTAATAATATTCTAATTCTAATTGATTATAATATTTTACAATGTGCAACCGTTGCTGCTACACTACAGTTAAAACATCTTACCTATTAATTATATATTATTTCTATAATTAATATGTGTGTTACTCGTTTTTTTTTGTTTTTTTTTGTTATAATATTCTAATTCTCATTGATTATAATATTATACAATGTGCAACCGTTGCTGCTACACTACAGTTAAAACATCTTACCTATTAATTATATATTATTTCTATAATTAATATGTGTTCCTCGTTTTTTTTTTGTTTTTTGTGTTATAATATTCTAATTCTAATTTATTATAATATTATACAATGTGCAACCGTTACTGCTACACTACAGTTAAAACATCTTACCTATTACTTATATATTATTTCTATAATTAATATGTGTTACTATCGTTAAACTATGTGTTCTAGGTATTATTACATTTAATGCTTATTTTTTTTTCTATTTCTACTATTGATATGCTGCAAATATTTGTCGTTTAACAGTTATTAGGTGATTAGTATCGGTAATACTCTTCAATACTGTTGAGCCAAACCAGGCATCTGTAGAAGGCAGAAAGAGTATTTTAGTATTCAATCAATATATTTATGAAGAAAACTATGAAATGTAAAATGATGATGCGGATAAAGAAAGAAGTATATGAAGAAGTAATAGTCGTTCAACTACATAGGTTGAGGGATAAAACAGATGTACATATAGGTGTAGGTATATGCACGTTATGATTGTGATCACGTAAGTTAATTTGAATTTCCAATGGTGTTCACGGTCGCAAATAAACGTAAAAGGCACTACCTGAAAATGAGCGATGCAATCGAATGACTAATTGACATCACAATAGACTATGTCTAACAATATCTTTTTCAATTATATCTAATGTGCTGATGGTTAAAGTATGATTGACGTTGCTTAAAACAAAATATCTATAATACAACATTCTACTGCTAACTAGAAGGCATATTTCAAAATATTAACCCGTTAACTGAAATCTGCTTTCAATTGTTTGATTATAATTGTAAATTTTATTAAAAAAAAATATTCGATTAATTGAAATTGATCGCACACGGCACACGTACCTACTCATTATAAAGGTATAGTTTTAATGAAAAACGTTGGCTGCGCAAAACAGCCGCTGCTCTGGGTTAATACAATTTTTTTATACACATCCGGTCGACACGCCAAGCTACTTGACGGATTTATCTTAATACAGGCAATATACGACCGGACCTAGTTCGAGTTTGTTTAGTGAGCTAAAACTAAACTTGCGGACGTAAGTATAAAAACTCCACACTCGAGACGGATATCAATCTCATTTTAAGTTTATTAGCCTTTCACTGACAGGAGGCTCATGCTCATCGGGACAGTAACGGGTTAATATTGATGAGTGTAGTACATACAAAATAAAATAAATAAAACAGTTGTGCTTTGATTTTCTTTCATCCCCTCTCGTTTACTAGGACTGCTAGTAGAGATAGGAATGTTAAAAATAGTTTATATTTTAAAATTTTCAATATTTCAAATTACTTTTACATATTTAAACTAATTGGAAGAATCATATGGACCTGAACTCGAAGAGTTCCACCAGCCACTTCAACGCTCACTCCGACTTCTCAAAACGAATCAATTAGCCCAAACTCCAGAGATCAGATCACCTCAAGAATACCAAATAAAATAAAATAAACAAATAAATAAATCGTTTATTGCCGCCAAAACATAAAATACAAACAAAAAGAAAGAGAGAAATTAAACATAGTGGGCAAAGGGAGACGGCTCAGCCTTTGCTAACTCGTGATTGGAGTCTCGAGTAGCGCTGTTTTCAACTAAATTATTGTATCGTTATTGATCCAAATAGATGTAGGAAAGTTTCAATTTAATCTGCCGCTTTAAAGTGGATGAAAATCACGTTCTACGTTGCATAAAAACATACAGTGAAACTAAAACAAAAGCGTGAAAACAAAACCTAACGATACTCTACATGAGTGTTTTTTTTATTTACCTCAATGCGTAGGACAACACATAGGTATTTAATTTATGTTTGCAACCTCTTATATCAGTACCTGTTGTATCGGTCCTCCAAATCAAGCAGATCTTCACGGCTATCCCACTCATTCTGTAATTTAATTGCTTATTTAAAAGTTCCCCTTCTCATTTATATAGGATCAAAAGCCAATAACCTTAGTTCAACGGAAGAGTCGAGACATGAGACCACTGTAGGTGCGGTTCCCAGGAATTTGTTCAAAGAGGCAAATTTAGACGATATCACCATTTTTTTATTTATCAATCTTATAGCAAAAACTATCTTTATTGAAAATGGAGAGAAGGGCTGTTCTCGTCCGCCTCCTCCCCCTTGGCTACTGCAACTCTACATATATTTGTAAATAGCTAGGACTTTAAAATAAAGCTTGTCTTTCGCCCATTTCTCTCTGTAAAACGATACGATAATACGTCTCATAATTATAAACGTTATGTAAATATCAACAGCCAATATCTTAACACCTACAAAAAAATAAAACAAGTAGGTACTATGAAAACCAGGCAGAAATCAAGAGAAGTTTTGATTGAATTGAAAATTGACAAGTTACTCATTTTTTAAATATAGAATTCTTTTTGGTTGTCTAATCGACATTTTATCTATTCATCGCACTCAAAAATGTGCGACAAACAAAATAATTATACTACTGCTCGGCGACTCTCCTTAACCCCGTCTGCCACGCTTGCTCGTCCTTTTCGTTTCGCGAGTTATATTAATCCTGGCATATCTTCTACGATATTATTATGTAATTTAATTAAAGTTAAAGTCAGTTTTTATCTTAATTAAGTGCTGAAATTTTCTAAAATAGGTATTTATTTACATAAGGTTTTATATCATATTAGTAAAAACACCGTTGCAAATAAACCATTAATTTTAGACGCAATTGAAAATTATAAAAATGGTTATAGTTCTTATTCCACCTTAAAAGATAAACATATTATTATTGCGGACTTATTTGTAGTAATTATTATGTTTTTTTTAGAACATTTTGTGATAACGCGGCGCACGCCCGTAAAGCTTTCAGTACGCATGATTTTATTCCGACATCTTCAACATTGATTGT
>DWAV01003087.1:0-10181 GCA_018231305.1 Noctuana lactifera | reverse complement strand
CATACCATCCCAAACGACTTCCTTGCACCTTATCTGTCACTCGTGCCACTTTCATACTCCCTCTTATATACTCATTCTTTATTTTATCCATTCTTGTCACACCACACATCCATCTCAACATTCTCATCTCTGTTACATTCATTTGTCTACGATCTAGCCTAATATATTTGATTGAAATAACATTTAAATATTGTCGCGAACAATTTTAAACAATCTGTAAAACAACAGCCAAAACGGCTAGGCCCACAAAAGCTCTCTGCACTCAACCATCTCATATAGAATTTTTATTTATCTCATTTAGAATTTATCATTTTTAAATTTCTAAAGGTATGCATGCTCGTTTGCTATAAACAATTAAAAACACTTTCCATGCCTTTAATATGTATATTATAGGTTGAATATAGGATAGTAACGACCACTAATAAGTTATTCGCAAACACCATTAATAAGTTACAATGTATGGTCCCTTCTGAGCAAGTCATACCACCAAACCCTATTGACGATAGTTTGTAAACTAACCAAGTTTAAACAGGTGTTCGAAACTCTGTAGTTACTGTTCTATACCTGGTTATATTTTACTCCGTAAGAACGACAATAGGGTTATAATCGAATTAGCGCCAAAGTTGCGATTCGATTAGTCGCCGACTGTATCAAGTAACACGAAACAGTTTGTTAATTAACAGTGTTGATTACTAAACTTTGCTTTAAGTAAGCTTTATAGTGGTGCTTTGAAACTGACGTGAGGAAATAAAATAAATAAAAGCCTAGATGTTCACAGTCTCACACTACGTTTAACTTTGCCCGTCATGAACATACGAGTACACGACAAACAATTATACTAACACCCAGACCGGGGAGAGAAATTAAAATTCATTATTTTTCTTTTTTCTTTAAACTTCAATTCAGATGGCAGAATGACAGTAGATAATATTGTCAGAGACCTTTAAATAAAGTTTTAACAGTATTGTGTTTGGTATTGATGATTTTATCCATCTATCCAATAAAGAATATAAAAATATTTAATACAATAAGAAAATAAGGTGCATGAACCGTCCACACACTGGCTTCACCCATCAGTTGGGGCAGGGGTAATTCCTGTTTACCCGTGCACCCACTGCATCGACAGTTAATTGTACCAGGCGTCCATTGTAACGAAACTACAGAGTTAGAAATTAAATCAGAATTAAACTCAAATTGTCATTACAAATAATATGTTTTCAAGTCAACAAAAACTAAATTATGAAGGAGAAGGATGATCGCCTCAATTTTAATCAAGTCTCTCCGGCATCCACTTGGGGCCGCTGTATCCTGCCTGGCTTCTAACCTTCTACCATCTATGCATACGTAGCATATATTTGTTTTAATTAACATTCTCATTTCATGGTACAAGATTAAATGGGCGTGGTGGTGATACACCCTACCGAAATCTTAAATCTTAGGTACCAACTTGCTTACCTTAGCACGTTTCACATTTATAACGCTACCAAGAATTTGAGCTTTATTATAGAGAGATTAAAATCCTATTTTCATTTAAAAACCTTTGAAACCTGACCTGAATTCAACTAACCAAATTAACAAGATGTCTTCCGGTGCCACGGTTACAGAGGCAGTTCGGAACTATCACGAACGGAAGATGAATACGTAATGCTATAAGGTCGCTGCAAGTTAAACTTGGCACAAAGCTAATTAGACATTGATTGGAATTCATTAATCGCATAAACGAACGTAACTGCTTAGAACAGAAATAATTTTAAACGGCTTTACTTAACTTGATTCCAAGTATTTATTTGCGGCGTTGCTTCATTTACGATAGGTTTTTCAGCTTATTCTACTGAAACGATTTTTATTAAACTTTGTACTCACAATTAGCATTCGCTGAAAATTAAAATTCCATCCACACCATACAGAATTTGGGCGGTGCTCCACGGTTTGATTCAAACATTTATTCCTACCAGTATAAGTTTTTCCAGCTTCTTTTACTGAACCGATTCTTATGAAACTTTGTACTCACAATTAGCATTCGCTGAAGATTAAAATTCCATCCACACCATACAGAATTTGGACGGTGCTCCACGGTTTGATTCAAACATTCATTCCTACTATATAAGTCTAAGTTATCGAATGATCTACCTGCAGATGCATTTCCGGTAGACTATGACATAAGGTTCTTAAAAATAAGTGCTAAAACGGCTCTCTTGAAAAGCTGGCAACGTATAAGCTACTCCGCTTGTGTAACCAATGTTCATAGGCGGCAGTGACCACTTACAATCCGGTCATGCATGTCTGCTAGGCGTAGTTTATAAAAAATAATAAAATCCTATTGAAAAAGTCCCTAAGTGTGGGGATTTAACCCAAAACCAACGGAGTGGTAGGGTGAAATTCATCCGCTATTACAACTCAACCCTCACAATTTTATGTAGGGACAACTTACACGGTAATCTTTTCCCAAATAATAGCCCCATATTCCATTCTTATTTAAATTGAAGTAGTGACCCACAGGATTTATAAATACAAATAATATACATCCACCAGCTTGTGGATGTCCACTGTAGGCCTCTCGTAGCTGGTGCGATTCCAACCTGTGATGGTATTATCATTGTAGACTTAGTATATAATTCTAAACCACCTATAAAATGCACAACAATGTTTCTTATGTATTATCTACTATAGATATATTTGCTTTATTGCATGAATTTAATATCTTTCTGTTCACAGGAAACCTTGGTTAATTATATTTAAACCTACGTAACATTGCTTCCTATTTAGAAGTAGGTACTCGTATCATAAACACTGCTTGCGCGAAGCCATTGTTTTCTTAAGGCTATTGTATAAATAAAAGGCTTACGAGAAGTGTTCATTTTAATGGCAACACCAGACGTATCTGCCTTTCTCGTTATAAATTCTAAGAAATCGTGTACTAGATACAGCAAGCAAATGTTGACATTATTACTTTACTTTCGATTTTTCATCTATGGATATAAAAGGCAAACATGACTCACTGACATTATTACTTTACTTTCGATTTTTCATCTATGGATATAAAAGGCAAACATGACTCACTGACTTATACCTACTCGTATATCAACGCACGGCCAAAACTATACGTAGAAACTTGAAAATGTATACAAGGGTTCCTTTCATAATGTAAGTAAGCACTAAGAAAGAATTTCCAGAAATTTAACCCTTAAGGGGGTGAAATAGGGGGTGAACTGGACTTAGAAGTATGAAAATAAGTAGCTATTTAAGTTCTCGATTACAAATAAAAATGATTTGTATATGTGAAATGGACTAAATTCCCCTCTAAAGGGGTAAAATGGGGGTTAAAGTTTATATGGAAATTTCTCATCTATAGTAGATTTTAGGGCCCACTTCTAAAGACCGCGCGGAGGAATTCGCGGGGATAAGCTAGTCAAACACAAAACTGCTTACGACACAAGAAGGTCGGGATGTGTCGACAAGGCAAGGGACTCGGGTTGTACACTGCCTATTATTCAAATTGACATTGATAAAGGTTCACTATGATATCGATGGTCATTTACATAGGGCTTGCAAATTCATTGCTTCGTAGAAAAATAAAAAGCATGAGAAGTTAAAAATAAATTTTAATATATAATAAGTACCTACCGCAGTAAGTTTTTGTATCTAATTATAATTATATCTTATTAACAACAAGTTTTGCCTTGAGAGTTGATACCGAAGTACGAGTAGGTATTAAATGCGCAAAGGATTTTTGCACGTTTTTTAATACACCTATGAGACGACAGGTTACTCAAAAATTCTTTTTACGAGTACCATATTTTTCTAACGGTAAACGAAATTCAAATAGGGTAATTATTTGGCGTTATAAATTCACGTGTCAAGTGACACATTTTTAAAAATTATTTCTAACGAAATATAAAAACGTTATTTATTAAACCAAAGGACCAAAATAAATTCTTTCACTTTATTGCTGTCCCTTTTTATTTGAATAATAAAGTTTTACAATTAATTGTGTATATTTCGTACATAGATTATTCGTATGTTTTTGACATAGACTAACTAAGGAAGGACCATACATAGTTATTGAATTGTAACTTGTTTTTTATTTTTCATATTTTCAACCCATTTTTACATATTGAATGACATTCAAATCAACGTAACATTGTAAAAAGGAAATAAAAAGCGTAGCGTCGAGTTTCTATAAACTAACGTTGACAAACATTTTATTTAACCTATTGTTATTCAACATAATTGTTCTGTTTGTTTCAGACACATGCCAGCAGGAAAACGGGCTCGAGTACGTTCCACCCCACAGATTATACAGAACAACATTTGTACAGATTAATAAAATAAAATACTTAATATGCGTAAGCCGTTCCATTCGTTCCTATGTTTTATTTCACACCATTATGCAGTGTCGGCTTAATAAAAAAATATTTCTATGTAGGTGGCTTCAGTGTTGGCTTTTGTAAATAAAAATGTTAGCATTTTTTGGCTTACGTAAAGTGTAAATGATCTGTTGTAAATTTATCTGCGTGTGAAAATGACTCTTAATGCCAAATGTTAAAATTTGTCTATGGTTAATAATAATACCTCGTACTATCGTTGAGAGAAGGTATCGTGCTGTTTAATTTCGCATTCAAAACTGTAATTACTATTCTAAAGTATAGACACCATATACTTTACTACTGCGAGTTGATAAAATTTCATGGCCTTGAAAATACTTAATTTAGTATTTGTATTTAAGTAATTTTAATTTCATAATATTTAGTCTCGACCGTTGCCACAAGTGGTACTTAAAAAACTTATTTCTTTAATAAATTTGTGTGCAGAATATTTAAAAAATAATAATTTCTGTAAAACAACCGTCTTAAGCATTTCAATTCTTTATTGAAGTGTAAATAAAATGCTTCGCTTATAGTGATAATGACAACTTTTACTTACTTTAAAAAATGTACATAATTCTTCGAATATTGAACTACTAGTAAATAGTTTGTACATAACAATCTGACTACCTATGTATATCAGAAATTCTATATACCTAATTATAAGAACCTAAGTAACGAAATGGAACGCAAGTAGCTTTCCAGAGGCCTATGTTTAATTTTAACGTAACGATTAAATCGTGTAGATTGTTAATATAAAATAAAAGCAAATCTATGAAATTATCGTCTATTGTTTTATGCTTTTGAATAGACCATTGAGCCCAATTTCAAACTTCCGATTAACAAACCTTGATTAGGTAACTAGCATGAGCCCTGAAATAGAAAGTTTGACGCACACGTAACTTAAGGCTTTTTAATTTGTTCTTCTTTAATATTTGTTTCTGAGTATCAAAAATAAACTGCAATATTATTAAATATTTTTTGAATTCGTCACGTAATCAAAAAATTAAAGTAAAATAAATAATTTCATAAAAAGATGAACCCTATAGAAACAGCCTTCAACCAAGTATTTTTTGCTATTTAAAATTCCTTAGATAGAACTTTCAGATGTTGTGGCAATTAACGACATCTGAATAATTTTGTTGTAGTGAATTACTATATTATCTCATTATACCTTTATACACAACTTTAGCACGAAAATATACGAATTAAGGTCCTGTTTCCCTCTCATTGTGTCTTACTTCCTGTTAATAAAAAAAATATTAAAATGTCTTAAACCTCTTCAAGGTTTATTTTAAAGGGTCGAGATAGTCTTAGGTCCGTTTTAGCATTAGTTTATATTTTATTCCAACAATCGAATCGATTTCAATTTATGTGTGTTTAAATTATATATTTATATTCCGGTACTATTTCATTGAATTGTGAATCCGTTTTTAACATTATGTGTTGTACATGTGCGCCAAATACGATCGAAGTTTGAGATTTCGAGTTTATTCGAAAACACAAAACAATACGTGAAACAAAGAAATATAATATGTAGTGTTAAATCACGTTTTAATTATTAAAATTATAAGAAGATGTACATAAGAAATAGCTGTTAAACATGTTTAAATATATTTTAAGTTTATGTATATAAGAGTTTAAAATAAAGTAATCGCTTAATATAGCTAAATGTGAATTTTGTATAGAAATAATGTTCTTACTAGTACTTATATCTGTTAAAATGTCAATGAATAAACGAAATTGGTTGATTTGTAGTAGATCATTTTATTTTAAGCTTTACTGTTTTTATATAAATAAAAAAAGAAATAGTCACGCTATTATGAATGAGGGGACTTACATTAAATTTTGATTCTGATCTAACACTTAAAGATTAAGACTAGGAATATTATGTATGTACAGATCTGTTATAATAAAGTTGATTATAAGTTCATAGTTGTTTGTGAAGAACTGAAGATTACCTTTGCCTAGCAAAAAACGACTAGGTATTGCCAGCCAATATGCATCTCATCAGAGGTAAAAAATCAAAGCGCAAAGTTTGGTCTGTGTTTTGATTGGTTGGCGCTTTTGCAGACCTATAACTTTAAAACAAAAATAAGTAAAGCTTTGAGTAGCAGTACGTACCTACTCAAATACAGAAACTTTACAAATCAATTTAACGAAATACTTGACAAATTCAATTCCAATCAAAGTTAAATTATTTTGTTGTTACTCTTTTACGAAAGAATTTTAACAACTTCCTTCTATGTTGGGTTGCGTAATTAAAATCTCTTAGGTACTTGTAACGCAGTTTATGCTTTTTCTTTAAAATATAATTAAAGGTGATAAGCAAAAGTCTCTGAATGGAGAGAGAGGATCCAAGCATAAAACTAGGACTTTCTCATATTTGCAGGTTGTGGTACTGAACTGAATCATGACAAAATTGATTCTGTTCAAAAGTCTTGCTAAAATTGCTAATCGAAGCCAAGCCATGCTACGATATAATCATGCTACGATTTGTAACGCTACGTTATGCTACGCTTAGCCACGGGAACGTACGCTACGCGCCTAGACAGATTACGTAGAGGTACTCAAGATAATCATGCCAAAAGACAAACTGTTTTCCCTGTTTTCCCTGTTTCAAGCTCAATGTTGGCACATGAAATTTTGCATCAAGAACTCTCTTCTATTTCTATTCAGATTTCTTATTTCTGCTGCCGTACGCCAATGGAACTTCTTTACATAATTTTTTTGCAAATTTCCAGTCAAAGCCATGACTAGCATTTTCTTCAATCAATTTATTTTTTTTTAACGTATTATTATTGTTTATTGTAACTATCCATCAACTTCCACTTATCTTTTATTTGTGATTTATAAATAAAGGATTCTTTAATTTCCTGATAGTTTTATTGTCTGGAAGAACCCGTTGATTAGTGATAAGACCGCCATTTGTATATAATATTAATATGATGTACAGTTAAGTTTAACATCTAAAAACGAGTATTTCATACCCCATTCGAGTAACTCAGTACTAGAAAATAGATTTTTCAATTTCTTTTCGCACTTCATAAATCATTCCACCCACTTTGAACGAATGATTGATGGCCATTCACTTAGTTTTCTGTCCTTCGTTTCCTGTTTACTTAAGCGAATTGATTAGTGTGAGTTTAAATGAACAAGGATTCTATTCGATTTATTTCCCTACTAATTTGAAAGCATAAATAATTATTCCTCGTATGATAAGTCCTTTTGAAGTTTTCAGGCTTCTTGTGCCAGAAAATTAATCATAAGATTTTCATTCCAAAGTTTGTTTTCATGCAATCAGTTATATAATAAAATTGTTCAAGAAAAATTAAAGTATAGATTGCTTTCAATTCAAGTTCTTTCATACAGATTCAGTAAAATTTAAAATATATTATTTCATTATTTTGAGTTACTTTCTCTTTGAACTTGATTTTATTTTTTTATTTAGTAATTATTAATTGTCACGTGCTCTATAATAAGGCCAACATTTTGAGATAATGATTATGTTCCTTTTGACAATTTAATAAGGCATGCCGTCACACTTACACTTATACTTAAAAAGTACTAAACTGATTTTGAAGAAACTTACATTGTTTCCTAAGTTTATAAAATGTAAATATACCTCTTATGTGTTGCTACTTAAAATATAATATTTAAGTCCTAGAACCAGTTCTCAATTTTATATAATGCTCAAGCCAGGAATTTTATAAATGACAATTTGAAGCTGGATCGAATCTTCGCGCTCGTTTGAACTCGATTAAACTTGCAGTCCTTTTATGGCAGATTAGGTCCGAAATTTGGAGTCCGAAACGGTCGTAGAGTATTTTTAAATGCCTGCCTAAAATTAATGTACATACAAAGTACCAGAAAAAACACAAACATAAAAATTATAACTGTACAAATACGGTACTGCTTATTTCACATAAAAGCCTCTTGTATTCGTTATTCGTGAAGTGGTTACCACGCCAGTCCACCATTGGATAGGTCCCGGGTTCGATCAACGGCGGGGTAAAAATTTAAATGATACATTTAAAATTCTGTTCTCGGTCTAGGTGTTTTCGTGTATCCATGGCGCCCACAACACAGGGGGCCCTACTGTGGAGCTGTGAGTGTGAAGCGTTATTTATTTATTTATGTACCTACACGTCTGGAGAGTCAGCTAGTTTACGAAATCCATAAGAAGTAGCAACACATTATAGGAATGTTTATGAAGCAGTACGAACCCATAACTTGTCCGATACGGAAACCGTAATTAGAATGATGACCCAATTTCTATTCAGCCAAATTCGAACCGGGGTCATCCCGGAACATATTTGTATTATTCAAATTTGGTACATCGGCGTCGACTCGACGCTGCTACTCTTCGAGCCATAAATTAACCTACATACATTTATAGTTCGATTCTTAACATATGACGTCATTATAAGCATTTACTACGTCAATTTAAATTGGATGACGGAACTAATTTTTGTTATATGCCAGGTTTATAGGTAGTTACGTTACGGTTACGATAGGCTTTTGTTTTAAGAAGCTGGTTAGTTATCGTTTAGAACAAGTATAAAGCCTGAGCTTGTTCAAAACCAAAACGGTGACCACTCCTATTCAGCTTGGCATATATTACGAGTACCTACATCGGCGACCAACGAGTTTGTAACCTGTGTTGCAAGACTCCTTCATCTCATTTAATTTTTTGTCCTGGCCACTGTTTTAACGTACTTTAAAAACATTTTAAAACCAAAACTAGAAGGACGATCGTGTTTTATTCATAGTTTTTTATTTATACCGACACTCAAACTTTAAAAGTTCTCTAAGAAAATATTTCATTTGTTAAACGCCCACATAGAAAGCAGTTTTTTAATAATCTCCACTCGTATAAGCGACAGCGCCCATTAACTACACTTGGCACAAGTCGCCACATTCATTATAAGCAACTTTGCATACAAAATCACTATTCCCGCATCAGAATACGACAAAAACCGACAAAATTAACATACAAGGCAAAAACATGTAAGACGGGAATGAAGCTTATGTAGTCTTACCGCAATAGCACACCTCCGCCACGAAACTGTGATAGCGGAACAGCTGAACGATTTATCAATTTGTCCTTTGTTTGGCGCCCGATTCTAAAAGCCACGCGGATGAAGACGCAGGGATAAGCTAGTCTATACTAATATATAACACGGAAAAGTTTGTTTGTTTATTTGTTTGTTTGAACGCGCTAATCTCTGGAACTACAAGTTGGTTTGGAAAAATTATTTTTGTGTATGATAGTTACATTAATGAGGAAGGTAACGGGCTACTCGTATCAAGCATTACGTTACAATTCATAACGCGCGTGAAACCGCAGGGCACAGCTAGTATTTAATCCTCTTTAAAAGTAGGCAATTCAAGCACGTTTCTCAACACATTTATTACCTACGAATTGAAGTCATTAAATCGGTGATATACAATTAGTACCTATCTCAAATCATAATCATATTCATTCTACGGTCCTCAAAATTATATTACGTAATAAACACGTATTCAATTACTCGCCTTTATATCCTAAAGCTGCCTTTATTATTATTAACTTATAACTAATATATTAAATTACAAGCGTAATTTAATATATTTTAATATAATTTTAGGTATTCACGTTTTGCCAACGCGATATTATCTAGAAATCTGTTTATAGCGAAAGGGACTTCAGAGAAACTAATAAAGAGTCGAGGACGGCCTTCTGACTATACAGAAGGGAACAGGAGAGAATCTATGAGTATTTTATGATATGAAGTAGTAGACGAGCATGCAGGCCACCTGGTGTTAAGTGGTCGC
>DWAV01003086.1:0-10183 GCA_018231305.1 Noctuana lactifera | reverse complement strand
GATTTGGGTTTTACTTTCTTTTCAAACCATAGATCTAGCACATAGTGTAAATATATATTGGCTAATACTGGACTTATCGTAGCTCCTATTGCAACAGCCGGAATATCCGCTATCATCTGTAACCCCAGTTCTCGAAAAAAGTTTTTCTTTATCTCCGGTGGTTCATTAATAATCTCAGGATTACCTGAAAACTTAATTAAAGTATCAAGTTCATCATCACTTAAGCCTTCAATCTGACTATCAAGTTTTCTCGTAGCTTCTTCCTTCACGGTTGCCTGTATCTGTGGATCTTGCATTAGCTGACCAAGCTGTGTCTCATTTAGCCCTCTAATTTTCTTCTGAATATCCCCAGCACGGGCATCAAGCTTTTCCCTCGTTTCATCAAAAAACTTCCTCCAACTCTTGGCTGAGAGTTTATTGACATCGAACTTTTCTTTGAAAGCCTCCACTGAATACTTATTTATAGGCAAACCCTCAATCTGCATAATTGCAGGTAAAAGCTCGCCTTCTAGGTAACGGCCAAACTCATTGCGAGCATTGACTTTAGATTCATCTCTAAAAAGATCCATAACTGAATTAATTTTATCACCATAGAGTAGCCTGGAAAATCTAGAATCAGGCAAAGCACCTTCCGCAGCACCCAGCTTCTCATAAGCTAAATCTATCGCTCTTTGATATCTTGGTACATTTGAAATGTACTCTTTTTCATCAGGTAATAACTCCTGAGCTTTAAGTTGTTGTTCCATGTGTTGCTTTTGGAATTCCTCAAAGCGTTTTCGTTCCAAAAGTCTTTGCTCATATTTACCCTCGAGCGCTCCTTTACCAAGACCACTAAGTAACCCTAACATCTTCCACTACCTTCAAAGTCTCCCCTATACTCATCAACAATACCATCGACCATTTCTTGGCTTCTTGATAAGTTGTTATCACTTTTTAACTTATCCTGAGCAAAGACTAGATGCTTCAGCTCACCACCATCAATCTCATCACAAAGTCCTAAGCCTAATTTAAGTATTAAAGCATTTTCTAAATGCCTCATTTTCTGTTCTTTATCAGCAGAGTTAATTATATTTTGCAGCTCTTTATTGATTGCCTCACGTATAAGGCCTTTCGTGCTTTTTTGATTCTCTGTTTCCATTTTCCCCCCTCTTTAAATATTCTGCCCACAAAATGTTCAAACGCTTAGTTGCTTCTGCAAAATACGTATCGTAATTATCCTCGTAGGTGTACGACACAATATCTTTAGGTGCTAATAAATCTAAATTAAATTCTTTCTTTTCCATAAATACCTTTCAATAAAAAGTTAAACTTGTAACTGTTGTATCTTTTAAATTCGAACTTAAAACGTACAACTCCACCATTAACGCCAAAAAGGTTATAATTAAGTTTTATGACTTTCTCTCTACTATCTTCAAGTTCAGTGCCAAGAATTGTTAATCGATAATCTGGTTCAAGAGGAAAATCCCTCTTGTAGGAAATAAACATATCAATAAACATGCCACCTTCCTTGGAATTTAGCTGCTCATTGATCGTATTTTCATAGAAGTACAAAAACGTTAGCTGTTCGGTTACATAAGGCTTAGACGATGGAAAATAATCTGTTATTATTATCCCATCAAAAGTAAAAACATTATCAACATTGGGCTCTAACAAGCCACTAGCTTCGCAAACTGTGATATCAGAGCTACCATCATTAATAAGTAAATTATAAACTTTATGCTTAACATTGATGTGATAATTGGCAGAAAAACTATTCTGGTTTTTAAGCAGTGTCCAAATACCTAAATTCAAATGCAGACAGAAAGCAACGTTCGGATAATATTTGTTATTTAAATCACCATTAGGCAAATTAAAAAACAATACATAATAAGTATTATTGTTATAATTGAACATGCTACTGACCGCATGATCACTTAAATCGATACTGCTTCTCTCTAGTCGGAAATAATCGAAAAGAGGAGCATTATCGAGTATTTTCATTTCTTGACCATCAAAACGAATGACTACAAATTTGCCATCGATTAAATGAAATGCACCAATTAGATAATTGCCATCATTTTCTAAAGTACGTTTGCTTATTAGCTTATAGGGAAAACTTAATTCTCGTCTTTTGGTCAGTGGAAACAAACCATCACTGCTTGGTTGTCCGTACCATACTTCCATTCCACTTTGGGTAAAGATACAGAGATTATTATTGATTGCACCAAGGCCTACACCTTTGCCAGCATATGAAATAATGGTAAATGCTTCCCACTTTTTAAATTCAGCAAAATCACTAGTATAGAACACTTCTCCTTTGCTGCTACTTAGCAGGTAGAGAGTTGAGTTCATAACCTCAAAATCTACAATATCCTTTGGCTTTATATCGCCTTTTGAGGTATCAATTTCAGTAAAGGTATCATCTACGAGCTTATAAAGTTTGCCCGATATCAACCAAAATTTATAGTTATTACAATTGCACATAGAAGGACGATCGTCCCTAGAGACACTCGCCAAAGTAAATATTGATTTATATTTACTTTTCGGTAGATCAATTTTATAAATTGTCAGTAAAAAAGTAGCACTCACCTTAGCTAAATAAATTGTATCGTCATTACCGTAGTAAAAGCCAACGATGACATCGCCAATTGTAAAAGGAATGTCAAAAAGTGGAAACAGTGGTGGTCGTAGCCGCAAACCTTCAGGGCTAGCCAAAAAGTTCATTACTGTAAAATCATCAATACAGTGACCATATTTAATGTCTCTAAGTAGTGGAATTTCAAAAGAATTCATTGTCTATCCAAATAGTTTCCTTAATACTTTGACTTCCTACACTGTGACCAGCACAAAGCCTATTTCTTATTTCATGATACTGTTCATTAAAACCCTGTGGCAGCGGAGTATTCAGCCGCACTGATAATTTAAAAGCTGTAGAATATTTCAAAAATTCTCGTTTTAATCCATCAAGACCAACTGGTACGTCCATTCCCGTTTTCTCACAACCAGCCTCTTTAAAGTAAATTACATATTTTTTAGATGATTTCACCGCCGGCAAAATTTTAATTTCACGACAAGTATCACGCGTGAGTAACATGTAAGATGGTAACCATGGCTTCCGTAGCGAATGCGCATAGCGTAAGTTACATCCACCATAGTGATCAATTAAATCCATGACATAGAAATTCTTGTAGTGGGTTAGATTGACATCAAAAGCTGGTTTTCTCTTATTACAACCATCAAACAAATAGCCACCACCAACTGTTTGACCGGGCTCTAATTCAAACTCCCGGACAACATCAGAGCCCAGCCAATAGTAATTTTCATGCAACTGATCAAAAGCTTCCCAAAAAAGCCTCTTTACCAAATCGAGCGTACCATGATGCTCAGAAGCATCACGGCGCGAGTTAATCCCAAGCATTCCTTGTATTTCCACAAGTAAATTGGAGAAACTATCATCATAAGTCTTTATCTCACTCATCTTTTTTATCGTCTTTCTTATCAGCAGTAGAAAGATTTTTGATCGTCTTAATATAAGTTTCTGGTTTTGGTGATTTCGGTGGTAATATCAAAGTTCCAACAAAAAACGGAAAGAAATCTGAATACATGTAAGCCATTAGTTCACCATATTCATATGGGGTATTCATGAGTACATATTGGCTGTCTACCAAAAACGACATTGCATTATTTTTTGTCGGTCCAAAAGCAGCATTTGGAGCAGATATTTCCTTGTAAAGATATTTGTTAGTTGAAGGTGCAGGCACTGGTCCAATCTTAAATATTGAAGCCGGTTGCCACCAGAAGAATGCTTTACAGTGATTTCCGACAACTTTTCCTTTAGCGCCTATTAAATACTCTTTCTCCGGAACATCAACACCATAGGTGATACCTGGTGACACCTGTACAGTAGCATTCGTGCTATCCTTCATTACAGTGAATGCTATTGGCACTCCTGATGGTATTTCATCCCTATCTCGTGCTAGCCACTCTTTGCCCTCTAGTTGAATGATATCTCCTTTTTTAAAGACAGGATTGAAACGATTATCTACCTCTATGTCTACTGACCCAGAAAAACCAAAAGTCACAGTCATAGAACAATATTCATCCATCTCTTTAACAATTTCTTTTATTGTTAACTTGTCTTTAGATGCCGGACCTGCCTTATGAAAATAAGTTGACGTATCGATATAAATATCAGCACAATCAAATGTCAGTGGTGATAGCATGTTTTTAGTGTCGCTAAGAAACATATCGCTTTTCGGCGCTTGCGTGTAATTTAATCCTGATTTCGTACGCAAAACTCCAATTGCAGAGTTTGGCATTGAACCTACAAGTCTTGAAGTTCTAAGTACACCACCATTAACACGAATCATATAATCGATAAGTGTACGTACCTCTCCTTCTATGCAGTCATACATACTATCTTCAGTAGAGCCAGCGCAGATAAACCCACGTGATGCTATCGTCTTAAATTGATAATCATTTATTGACCTAATCACCTGCATTAATAATTCCTGATAAACGCGCTCACCGCGCTCCATGAATGATGTTAAACTGGTTGGTACATTGCTAGGGAACTGATCGCGGTTAAATAAAAATTTGACGTCATCGACAAAAATTTCAGCCAAGCCAGAAACTCTCTTATAGTCAATTCTCATAGTTTTTTGCTTAACTTTGTGAATTTTCAAGTCATCATGATGTGTAAGAAATTCCAAATCATCGATTAACCCTCCTGCTGTAGGAATAAAAGGAGGCTGGACTAAAAAATGATCCTGTCCAGAATAGCGATTTGGAATATCATTAGCACCAGGGCCAGTATAAGCTAAGAGTGGACTTGAAAACAAAACAGTTTCAATCAGCCTTTGCGACAATAATGTTGTTCTGTAATATGTTGCACTTGTCTTAATAGTCATCAATATCCCCTAGTTCTGAAATAATCTTGTACTTGTTTAAATTCTGCTTCGAAGTCACTCGGAACATCGCTGTATTGATAATTGGTCGGTATCGCAGTTGCCTTATTACTTCGATGCAGTCCCTGTTTCAATCCACCAACTTCTTCTTTAAATTTAGACAGTGGCTTATTGCGCAGTTCCTGAGCTAATTGATCGTCTTTTGCAATATCAGCTAGTTTTTTAACAAAAGAAGTTTTGTTCTTTCCTTTTGCTATCTGCTCATTAATATAACGAACTTTACTTACAGTGAGCGTATCACAAAAATCTTGTAGATCCTGATAGTCTTCACCACTTAGAACTTTTTCAGCAAATTTCTCATTAGCCTTTACCAGCTCTAAAACTTTACGATCATCATCACCAAGCGTATACCCTTTGGCTATCGCCTCATCGATGATATTTTTCGTTTTTTCTAAAGTTTCTTCATAAAAATGATCGATTTCAGCATTTTTTTCACTGATTTCAATATCGATTTCATCGATTTTACTGTTTTGTTCAATCATGTTTTTTCTCCTATTTTTAAATTTATTTCATGTTAGCACCTTATGTAGTAGTCACACTTATCGTCAGTGATATTAGGAATGTGGAATATAGTTGTTCCCTTATTGTTAATATCATTGGCAATCATGTCTGCGAGTTGCTCTGGTGTCGTATCTTTTGTTGCTTTGACTTCTCTAAATTCTTTGGCGGTAACATTAGTTGGTGCTTTTCCATCACCATCAACACTCCACCATATTACTGTGTTAAAATTGTTACCAGTTTGGGTGTTATGAGATGTTTTAAGACCTATAAAGTCTCCTGCTTTCACTTCTTTAAATTTCAAGACATACAAGCATCTTTGCGTAAACAAAGCTTTATGCTGTATAGCATAGGTTATCACTGAATTTTTACCAGCAAACAGAACATTCGGTTTTCCTGGTGTTCTCTTGTCCGTTGCTGATTGTTTGTAAATAACGTAATCACCCCATGACTTCATTAATAAATCACTAGAATCACCATGAATGAAACTAGGGTAATCTCCACCACTAGAACTAATACTTGTACCATGTACTGAAGCCATTGAATACACAAACCATGGTGAAAACAAAAAGTAACTTTGTGAAGTACTAGTAGTATTATTATTGTGTTGCAAAAAAGTAGCGCTAACCGATGGTATATTTAAAGGAAAACCAATATCATAAACTCTACTACTAAAATTAACTGGATTAAAAAATCCACATAAACCGGAAGGATACGGAAATTGTTGATAATTAAGACTTACTGTCAAATAAAAAAAATTCTTTTTAACAGAGTAATTTATTTTAGTTTGCTCAGTTATTTTATCAATACCTTTATTGTATGGCACAACATTATTTGTATAATTATAAATTGAATTTAATTTAGTTATAGTTTGAAAATAACCTGGAAAATCAGAACCAGAACCCGCAAATTTTATCTCCCTTAAATTCATATTAGTCATTAGAATGCCACTACTTAAGTAATTAGTGGTAATGTCAAACGTATGACAACAAGTAGTAAGGTCTATGCTATTTGCTGCTGCAACATATTGAAAATCATAGTTAACATCTGAATTAGCATAGAATGTAGTTTCTAGCCATAGATGACCTATATCATCACCTTCGGGCTTCGGATTTACTACTCCATCTCCCTCGAATTTAACTTTAACATTATTATCCGCAATAAACTTCTTAATATACTCACTTGATATTGCATTAAACCAATTTGGTATGTCTTTGGTTTTAAGCATATCAAATGTAATTGGAGCATGATCTAGCTTGTTATATAGCCTTTTGTATTCAATGCCGAGCGGACTAATACCTGTTGAATCAAGTGTGCGACCATCGCACTTGAGCAGATTTATCTTTTCCTCGTCGACTTTTGCTCCTTTTGGGTAGGAAACTATTTCACCAATATTATCTACAAACTTAAGACCATCAATTGTAAAAACTAGCTCATTGTAACTGTTATCAATGCTATATTTATTTGCTCGAAATGAAGAAAATAATAAATTAGATTTTGCTAAATCAGAATTTTGTGTTGGGTATTTAAAATCAACTGCATGTATTGGCAATGAGGCTTCTGCACAATAAAAATTTGTCGCTTTAAAATTAAATGCTCGATTCGGTGGTAACAAAAACTTCAATGTCAAACTTTGATCATCGCCAATATCTGCAGGTATTACAAAGCCAAGCAAACTTAAACTAGTGTAATAAACCTTCGGAGTATCAGAATCAATTAAAAATTGATCAATTGACATAACTTGTGGCGGTGTTGATGATTTTGAACCAAAATCACGAATTGCCAGTAAATTAACTACTATATCATCACCACCTCTCCAAGCATAGAACTTCAGCCAAGCTCTGGCATCAGTACCCCATAACACATTAGAGCTCCTAAATGTTACAGCTTTCTGCAGAGGTGGCGTTGTCTCGCTAGGTTTTTCGCAAATAACGTTCAAATAAAAACGAGGATTGCCTTCATCGATCCTTTCAGCTTCGGTAATGTCTTTAATGAAAATCCTGTCTACATCAGTTCTATCCTGTATCGGTACTGAATCAGCATAAGATCTTAAAAACTGCCATGATAGTCCAGCAATTGGCACCTGCGAAAATTCAGGTGAAACATAACCAGATCCCTGCCCTCTATCATTAATTTGTAGACCAATATTAAATTGACCATCAATAAATAAGTTATCAGATAATATAGATGTAGCTGGATCTGCTTTGGATTGTTCTTGAAAGTACGGTAGATCATGAAAGATGAGTTCAGGAGCTGCAGCATTACCGTAATTGCACTTCAGTTCTACGGTATAACGATCTTCAGGATCATCAACGTCGACAAAGTAGTACAACTTATGAGGTAAAGCACCGTTTTCATCAAGCTGCAAAGGGTTTGGTGCCGGTACGACATTTCCCTCCTGGTTCTTGTAGTAGGCATTACGAAGAGTAGTTGGACTTCTTTTATCATAAAAATACATCCAGTACCCACTAGCTGGCATACCTTCCTTATTCTTGATAATATCTTGCAATACTATACTTAGTATTAACTTTTGTGTCATTTCTCCCTAACATCAGCAAAAGCCAGTTCCAGTATATGCCAAATTATTAATAGTTTATTAACACAGGTGCACAAAATTCTCTTTACATATCATCAACTTTCTTTATTGAAAAGTTCAGAAAAATGTTGTATAATTGTTACAGTAGTAGAACTTTGGTAAAGCATATGGCAAACTTAAGCACTAACATAGCTCTCAGTAAAGAAACTTTGCAGCACTTTGCTAAGCTAGTTGAGCTCACTAAGCAGCCAACTCAAGAATTAGCAGAAAGGCTATTTAAAGAAGCAATAGATCGTGAAATGGAAGACTTTTTACTATCTGTGGTTGCTAACGAGTATGACGTTGAAGGTGCAGAGACGGTTAGAAGTGAGGATGTAGATTGGAATACACTATTATCTTCTTAAGGAACGTTCTTAAGAAAAATCTTCCGGACCTTCCAAAAACGATAAGGTCAAGAGTTGTAGACGCAATACATGATCGGCTTACAGTCGATCCATTGAACCTTGGTAAACCATTACACCACAGCTTTAAAGGGCACAGAAGGCTAAGAGTTAGTGATTATCGCATCATATATAGCGTAAATACTGTAAAGCATGCAGTAACTATTGTTGCAGTAGGGCATAGAGACACCATTTATGAAGAGGCTTTGAAGATAATCGATACATATACTCTTCAGTAGATTCTATCTTCCTTTTTTATCAAGTTACATGAGTAAATTATACAGAAAATCTTAAAGATTTTATATATATAATTTTATACACCACTCCTTCCTGATCCATTCTCTACCTTAGGTGGCTTCGCTCAGCTCAAAGAAAGTTCATTTTTTTGGTTACCCCCCTATAAATTATATATTATATATATTATTATATATATAATATATAATTAGGGGAGAGGCGACGAAAACAAGATTTAGAGTTTGAGGAGCCTCCGGTTTAAGGTAGAGAATGGATCAGGAAGGAGTGGTCAGGGTCGACCAAATGCCACATGTTGATGAAGACATCAAGCCAATTATTGATTATTTTGAAGCTTATAAAAGCTACATTAATAAACTACTTGCAAACAACAATGAAATAGAAGGAATAACAACAGGAATACCTAGACTTGATACTATAACTGGTGGCTTAAAAGAAGGAGAATTAACAGTGCTTGCAGCTCGTACTTCAATTGGCAAGACCTCAATAGCACTACACATGGCTCTGCAAGCTGCAAAATTACTGAAAAATCAAGAATATGTCTGCTTTTTCTCACTTGAAATGTCAGCAAATCAGTTAATCAATAGAATGATCAGTATTGAAGTCAATGAGACAATAAACAATATTATCAAGAAACAAAACACAGAACTTTTACATAAAGGGATAAATCAAATAGTTTTTTTAAATATTCTTGTCGATAATTCAGGAAATATGGATTTAAATATCCTAAAGAAAAAAATCTCATTAATTTGCAGAAAATATAAAATGAAATGCATATACATTGATTACTTACAGTTACTCAGAGGATCGAAAGTAACCGAAAATAGAACTCTTGAAGTAACAGAAATCAGTAGAACTTTAAAAAATATAGCAAAAGACTTTAATATTCCTATTGTAGCATTATCACAAATAAGCCGTAAGGTAGAAGACAGACAAAATAAAAGACCACAATTAGCAGACCTACGCGAATCAGGAAGTATTGAACAAGATGCTGATCTAGTGTTATTACTCTACAGAGAAAATTATTACAAGGCTGATTCTAATAACGACTTAGAGATAAATGTTGCAAAAAACCGTAGTGGATCAACCGGAAAGGTTACAGTGCCATATCAAGTAAATACAGGGAGAATATTAAGTTGAAAGATCGCGGAAAATAGTGTATAATATTAATGGTTTTTAAGTGGATTTCTTATGGTTTTATCAAAGTTTTTAGATCCAAAAAACAATTACGCGTTCAAGCGTATCTTTGGTACTGAGAAGAATAAAGACATTCTTGTTCACCTTCTCAATGATATTCTAGGTCTCACTGGTGAAGCTAAAATAAAGGACGTGAAGTTCTTAAATCCTATTCTAAACCCCGATATTGCCTCTCAAAAGGAGAGTATTGTCGATGTACTCTGCAGAGATTCTAAAGGTATTCAAACAATTGTTGAGATGGTGCGACCTGAAAGCCTTCGGTCATATTGTTTAAAAGGAGAGGAATTCATTCAGAAAGAAACTGAAAGGATTCT
>DWAV01003085.1:0-10186 GCA_018231305.1 Noctuana lactifera | reverse complement strand
TTGAATATGTTATAAAGGACTCTCAAGATATGTAGATTTCTTAACTATGTGTTATTTAACTGAAGAGGAAACTGTATTTTATAATATAGCCCTAACATTTAAGAAAATTACCATTTAAAGATAATTCTCTATTTTTCAGTTAATTTTGCTAAGCGTGTTTTACGTACCTTTATTTAATGAAAAATAACGAAATTTCAGAAAGAAGATCCAAATAGCATCAGCGGCAGAGGGAGCGCCGGTAATCGAGAAGCGCCTTCCGAAGCGTCGGTTCCCGTGGTGTCCGCGCAGCAGGGCGTTGTTGGCGCGCCTCGCCACGCTGGCGGGCGGCAAGGAGGCGGCCGCCACGCTGCTCGCCACCAGGGCATTGCCGCTCTTCCCCAGCGGCTTCGTTAGGATGCCCACGCTACTCAGGCAGGCTGAGTGAGTATTTTTCATAACGAAACGCGGAACGTCCAGGTCGACTTGATATATCTATTATATTCGTATTGGGAAAACCTTGGAGCATCCTTTCGATCCATCCTTCGGCACTGCTCCAATACATGTTATTGGCTCTCAGACATATTTAAATTACGGCCGATAATTTTAAACTCAATGGTAATATTAAACCGATAAGGTAACTTTTTCATTGTTTGAATTTTCAGTTTGAGCAAAGAGATAAAAGCATCAGACTTGAAGCGACAACGCATGAATTCTTCGTCACAGCCTGTGGCGATTCCGACTCAGCCAAGTTTCTCTGAGCCCATACAGTTCCCAAGCTCATTAACTGTAACAACAACTTCAAAGGCACCGGAAAAGAACGACATTGATGATTCTAAGTATAAACTCAATCCAGAATCTGTCTTTGGATCTATCATTAGCTCGTACAGCTTAAATAAGGAATCAGATAAACTAGATGAAAGAAAAAAGGATTTACCAGACAAAAGCAAAGACGATATATACATTCCTCCGAACATAGGCAGCATAACAATAACCCCAGTGCCAAATCAAAAGCCTGAACGTAAGGTCAATGACACGACAGCACCGCTAGAGAAACCTAAAGAGTCATTACTGAGAATAAAATCCCCAGCCGCATTAAACGAAATGGTGTTTAAGAAAGAGAAGGATAAGTTGAAAAAGCTAGAGAAAATGAATACGAGCAAAGACAAAGTGAAAACGCCGTTACAAATAGACACGAGTTACCAGCCAAGCAAGAAAGAACCTAGTCCAAAGACTGTTGCAGAGGAAATCAATCCCAAGCAGATAGAAGCCATGAGGCTCGCCGAGAACAATATTCCACGGCCTACGTTAATTGCAGTGCACACTTCCCCAACATTCGCTAAGCCCGACAAACGGCCACCTGAGAAGAAAAAGAAGGAAGTCCTCATCATTTCAGATGTGGACCCTTTGTCAGATAATCAAACAGAACCCGTAGCAGTGGATGACAGCAGTAGTGACGTGGAAGTTATTGAGGACAAATCAGACAAAAGTGAATGTGGAAGTGACAGTCGGAGTGATATAGTGCCTTCAAAGGATAATAGTGATGTTCAGAAGAAAGCTGTTAGTGTTAAGCCGATAGGTCTGAGTGTGAACAAGGAGCGGGACGGCCACAAGGCTGATCAGCTCGATGAGGAGACTAAGGAACTGTTTGACATTGTTCAGTCGAGTATCAGAGAATTGGAGGTTAGTTGACTCATATTAATTTACAATCATAAACCTAACTAGTCTATTATGTACTCTTAATGTCATTAAGTAAGATCGTGAGCCAGAGGTCACATAACACATACATTTTCCAATGAGATACATGAGTTTTGGTTGCCTGATAACTGTAGTGATTAAATATATAAAGTTCATAATATAAATTATAGAAAATTTATGCAAAATTATTACTGGAAAGACGACACACAGTGCATAAACAACACAGAGCACTCAATTTTTTGTAAAACAAATTAGTGCTTCCCGTAATGTTAATATGATACAGTTTCAAATTTCTATTAAAGCAGGGGTAGCTAGCTGGCTTCAACATAAGTTAATTTAGCTGTAATTAAATTTTTAGTCATCATTGCTTTGAATTTTTTACTTACAAATACTTATTATGAAGTTGTTTGATAAATCTTGAAGAATTATGTTAATATATGTTTTTGTGTCAAATTTCAGCACTCGCAGGAGCCAACAAAGTTGAACTGCAACTCTTATAGTGATTCTGTTACTAACAATGGTGAGTTATTCTCTTCTTTATAAATAAATCATTAACATTTAAAAGATAGATTATATAATAATCTGTTTAATTTTATCATTCTATCTATGTAAATGTTATGACATATAAGCAATTTTAAGTATTGTCATTTATTTATTTGAAATTTTACATTATTAAACAGCCATTGAAACAACAAACCGTTGATTGTTCCATTAATGATGGTGATTACACGACTCTCTGATAGGACTTCCATTTAAATAATTGAACGTGAAATCTAAATTAACAATTTGTTTCAATCAGCTAAGCACGAGATGACTTCGAAGGATGCCTTCAACCAGAAGCACTCTTTATTCGGCAAGGCTTTTGTAAGTTGGCCCCTGTGTATAGAATCATTCTATCCGGCTTAGCCTGACCCTCCTTCACAGAGGCACTCTTCGATAGGCAGGACCTTTGTAAGATTGTCTCTGGTCTTGCCGTAAAGCTTAATCTTACTTCTGCAGTAATTCAATCAATCGTGATCACCCCATATCACGCATCGCACTTAGGCTGCCATCTGTTCATATTTACCACAACTTTTACATCTCGGAACAAAAGAAATAGAAATAGTTATCATGTATGATGTATGTATTTATGATTTCAATTGCTTAACGTAGGTACTGAAATTAATAAGGAAGTTTTTGCTATAGGAACAGATTGACAGAAATGAAAAGGAAACATTGTGTTACTCAAAATAGTCCTATATATTGTCTGGAAGATCGTGATTGTAAAAACTTATTCGCAAATAAAATAAGAAGTTAACTGATTCGCAAGATGGCAGCCAAATTCGCACCGATATTAATATGGCTTGTAACCACGTGTACTTTTATCTTAATAATGTAGGTGTATCAGTCAAAATTTCAGCTTCACCCTTATTCACTCACTCATTCATTCGTGAATGTAAACTTTCGGAGACTACTTATAGTATTCAATATTTTTTTATTTATTTGTAATACGCATTGGACGAAAGCCTTTTAAACGACTGCTAGCCACATGACTGCAGAATTCCCTAATGCAGAGCACATTGGTAGGGACACGGGTTAGTGGTCTACCATGTCCGATGTTTTAAAACCGTCAAGAGTTCGACAAGGTTTAACGACGTACATAACGATAACAATCGCTTTAGCTAGCAGCTTTACGCGCCATCCGAAGCACAGAAACAAGCATAAGAGTTGCCACCCGCGGTCACCTATCCACCTTTTGCCACCAGCGGTCACCTGTACAAATTTTATCTGCGTCCGCCATTCCTTACCTTTTCTAATGCTAACTAACTCACAATAAAATATGAAAGTTTTATAACACGCCTTTGGTGGTAGATTAATTTTATAATTTTATTCACACACTAAAGGGGATGGTCTTTACTGGATAAAATAGAAGGATATATATTATTGTGGAGGCCAAAAAATGTGACGTCACTAGAGTCATTAATCCGGAATAGATTGTGATGAATCAGTCAAAGTCATAATAAAAGTTAAAATCTTATGATAAGCAAGATTTTTTTGAACATTTTTATTACTATTATGTTTTAGATACAATTTTCTAGATGCTGGATAATATTCAAATTTAAGGCCCACATATTTGTTCTAGATATTGTAATTATAAGAAAACGGATTATATGCAACATAATAAGTTAGGAATATGTAAAATGGAGAAATGTCTCACATTCATAAATGTATAACGTTCATGGAATAAGATTTTGATTTTAATTAATACCAATTAGTACTGTTACTATAAAAAAAATTGTTGTTTTTGGACGAAACAATATTAAGCTTTTAATATGTGTTTCCATATAAAACCTTTTTTTTTCACGACTCTATTTTTGTTTCAGCGCAGAACGAACTCGTATGAACAATATTGATTAATGCAGTACTGTTACAGGTATGTTAAACATTTAAGTCATTTTTGTTCATAATCGTAATTATTATTCGCTAGCGATCCGCCCCGGCTTCGCACGGGGCAATGCTGATACTATATACAGAAAAACACATTTATACACGTTATTAAAACACGTTTATACATAATAATATAAACCTTCCTCTTCAATCACTCTATCTATTAAAAAAAACCGCATCAAAATCCGTTGCGTAATTTTAAAGATTTAAGCATATATATACATAAGGACAGAGAAAGCGACTTTGTTTTATACTATGTAGTGATAGTACTGCATAACATGCTGTACTAAATTACATTAAATAATAATCGAATAAATGAAATAATTGATCTAATAATCTCATATCGATTTTTTCAATTTTCAGGTTGACAGTGTCCACATTTGAAGAATCATACGCTAGTTATTCTAATATTGTTATCAATCATAGTATATTTATTTCTAAATTAACATATACACACATACAGTGACATATACAATCTAATGAAAAGGTAGCAAGTTGACTTTGATTGACAAATTAATTAAAACAAGAGGGGAATATTCATATTTTTATAAATAAATTAAAAATCCGATTTCTAAAAAGTGTTTACGACTAGCCTTCAGCCTGGCTTCAGCTCGTTTCTCTTCTTTATATCTATTAATTTCTGATTGAAAAAGAAACAAAGGTGTTCGCTTATATTAAAAATAAAATCTCTAGTCGACTTTTTAGACTATTGAATAGAGCTAAGTAAGAAAAATTATGTTTATTCCCATCTACATCTAAGGTTCACTCTTACAACTGTAACGTATTAACGGGCCGGCGTCGTGCAAGCGATTTTGACACATACTGCCTTGTTTCTAAAACCGAAAACCGTTTGCACTACACCGACCCCTGGATAATGTATATTTAATGTTCATTGCAGACTGTGAGTATAAATTCTTTATGTATACTAGGCCTGTATAAATCACAAGTATTTTGTATAAATTGTTAGGAGTATAGTTTTTACACGGTTTTTTTTGGAATACTTTAACAATGTCCGCTCCCGTGTACTCGGAAGATTTATAATGATGTGCGATCGTGAGAGGATGTCCTATTGTGTTGTCTTCTATTTTGTTCGAGAGAGAAATATTAATTTTAGTGTATGAAATATTATGTTAGCTTACACACTTTGAATGGCTTGTGAAATATTTCATTGAATAAAATTTCCGTTAGACATTGTTTTGCTAAATAAGAATATTCTGTGTCCTGTTTAGATTTGATGTTTAATTGCACACTGTAGTCTGTAGATTGTGCATTGAATCCTCAACACTAAATACCATTTCAAGCCTTATTGGTCCAGTTTTTAATGGTTGCTTTAAATAACGATTCAATTATGTCTAGCGTTAATTTTATTATGTTAAACTATCTTATGTATGTGCTGAAGGTATTATAAAATATTCAACTTAATTATATCGGATGAGTGTATGGTTTAAAATCGATTTTTTGTTTTTTGACTTGATGGGTCGATATTTTATTAAGTGTATACACTGCCTTAGTATGTCACTCAATTATTTATAAGCTGATTAAAATTTTTCAGAACATAATAATATCATATTGTTCTGACCTAAATTAGACTAATGTGGCATGAATTAATTTTGCTCTCGTTAAATGTATTGCAAAGTAATTAATATTCTATTGTAAATCCCAATTTTACTATCTTATTTTGCGAATCAGTCCGTCGTTGAAAGTGCACTGACTCAAAGACACACGTATTGTATGAAAAATATATAAATATTATAGAGAATGATAGTTTTTATACATAGATGAATGAATAGCATTTGGAAGCTGTTAAAGGAAGTTGCGTAGTTAGTTAATATAGTAATGGCTGCAGTGTCCAAGTAACATAATAATATAAATTGCTTGATTCTTATGTAAAATTTGTTATTGCTTAATAAGGTCCAGAAACAAACACTTGAGCTGATTTAAATTGCACTTACAACTCACATTCAACTTTAGAATTGGTTTCCAAATTAAACCATTTATAAAGAAGTGAAGTAAGCATAAGGAAGTTCCTTTTACGTTTTTTACGTTCAGTCGTTGCGCGTCGGGACGGTCTTGCTGACTTGCACACTGTCTCACTAACGCCATCTGTTATCGATCTATCGAACTAACTTCTAAGAGTGAGTTTACCTCACGGTTAAGTGTTTTTACATCGATAAAGCAATAATGTATGTTTTAGCAATAATAAGTATGCTTTGAAGATGTTAACCTTCAGCCGAAGTTGAAATGCTAATATTCTATTATGTCGCAGATACTATCAGTATAATTGTGATGATGGTACATTATTATATTTTATTGCGTGATATATTTTTAACGGTTGATTTCTGTATTATTTTCATGTAACTTTAATATGCTCTAATTGGTTTGTGTTCTTGTTATAAATGATATTTTTTTCGTACTAATTTTTCTTTCAGTATACAAAATAGCTTTGTCCAAGATGAATAATAATTATAGTTTAATATATTATGTACCGGGAGACAAATGTTACGTGTCTTGTATATAAAATGTATGGAAGATTAAGGTTTTTCAACCGACTTAAAAAAGAAGGTGGTTCTCAATTTGACTGCATTTTTTTGTTTGTTACCTCGTAACTTTCGACTGTGTGAACGGGTTTTGGTGATTCTTTTTTCAATTGAAAGCTGCTGCTTCTCGTATGGTTTCATTTAAACTTGGTCCAGTTCTGACAATGGTATCCATGAGAAAACCAAAGTCCTTAATTTACATTAAGTATGAGCGCATTTTTGAAGTCGGTTGTTTTCGTAACGCTAATTGATTATAAATATTTCTGGATCGGTGAAGGTTCTAGTTTAGTTGCGTTGGTTATATTCCAACTGCCCCAACTATCTAAAATTGTATGACTTAAAACAAATTGTATACTAGACATTTAACAATTGCCTCTCGAATCTGTTATACAATGTACAGACAGATGTTATGTAGTATAGATTATATTGTACGAATCCTTATTCATTCATATAAATAATTGTATAGAAAGATGTATGTCTAATGCTATTCAGTCCTACTGCCGTATGAAGTGGTCAATTTATTTTTAATACACACTGTGAGATATTAAATGTGGTTATTTATGTAAGCCCTTATAAGTTCGTTATTATGAGAATGTATGTTATGCCCAAATTCCAAATTATGCCTAATGTAATATTGAATAAATATTTATAATGAATAGACTTGCTGATCTTTTATTGTTTATATGAATTTTGTGAAATATTGGGAATTATGTAATTGCTTTACGCTGAGTTGCAAGAAACTTCTTTTAAATTAATGACGTATTTAATTACTTTGAGTCTCTGTTTACCACTATACAAAAGATAAAGATATAAAGATACTAATGTATTACTCTAATACAGCTTTATGCAACTGGATAATAATAAATATTTTAAAATGTGTAAGGAACAAAAGAAACAACAAAATGTGTTTACGAATATTTTTTTATTAATTTCACAAAATTATTTATTAAAAGCCACAATCTTAAGGCTTTTAAGCTGTCAAAGCGATGACCGTTTCACAATAACTCCCATTGTTAGACCATCCAACGGTGAGCTAGAAAACTTTAGTCCGAAGCTATCTATTAACTACCTTATAAACGTTTACATTTTTTTTAGAAAATATCGACTATATTTCATCCGATAAAGGCAGTCAAAGCTTGCAATCCATCTATTGCGGCGAAGTGCAGCAAACGACCGAGACCAATCATTCGTTCATTCGCTCGTTGGCCGCACCCTCATATCAATATTGTTTTGTATAAACAGCTCGTATCAAAGAAATATTTTGATTATGTTTGAGGGTAGAATATTACATTATAACAATATTTGTAACTATAACGTATACCATCTAAATATTGCACATACATTGGAGAATATATCAATATAAAATGTGAATGAAAGTGTACGATCAACAGTACTATGTCGAAATGAAAATAACAATAAACACTTACTTAAATAAAAAAAATCTGTTATCGAAATCTGTTTGAGTGAACCACAATATTTCTTTTATCCAAGCCAAACAATGACACTTTTAAATTACTTAATCTTAATGTGTGAATAGAACTATATTTACGTATAATAGAACAGCATAGATCGTTTATACTGTATTAATATAATGAGAAGCAACATTGACCTCTAATAGTTATTTGAAACTTGTATATTTGAAGCTAATTTGTGAAGTCTAACCCGAACGCCTTAACCTAGTTTGAGATACAAAAAACGACCTTAAGCCACCAAAAACCAGTACCTACTATCTACAAATCCAAAATCACACCGTGACTATTCATAAAACAAGTAGGTTAAACTTAAAACGAAATGCAAAAGGTCATTAACTCCCACGCCACGTACAAACAAACATCTTAATACTGTTTGAAAACACGAAAACCACCTCAGTTAAATAAAAGAATAGTTATAATTACGTGTAAGTATATATATCTACCATTTACGTCTCCAGGTCTGACGCACTTTCGGAATAAAATCATTTACGTGGGTCCCACTTCGCTCTGTACATTGTCTCTCTTAATTTATTTATTTCATATATGAGAAAGAACTTTTATACTGTAAGCTCCCAACCCGGCAACCTTAGCCAAAATCGGCATCCATCTTGTTCGAATACGATGGACAAAATGGCGGATGCGACAGGCGTTTACTTACATTTAAATATGAATGCGGGTCTATTTTAAGATAATAATTTATTATAATTGAAAGCTCACTTTTCAAAAACCCTTGTTTGTTTGAGGTTTGCATATAACTTGTATATAAAGATTTTATATTAAGCCAAACAGGCAAATCATAATTTCAATAGGAATAAATACACCACGGGAACCGTTATATTTTAAAAAATATAAAAACTTTATGTACCGAACAGTACCACAATACGCTCAAAAGCTAATTTAGTTAAGCTTAACTTCATAAATATATGAATAATCTCATATACCCAATGCGGTGATATACAAAAAATATTTATTTCTTCCGCAATCCAATAAGTATTTTATACAAGCTTAAGCAAAAATAAACTCTGTCTAAAGTGTAGGGGCCTAATTTTATTATAATACGTATAATAATATGCTATTCTATATCCAACATTTAAGACCAAACGTATTAAACGATTATTTATGGGCGGACACAGACTGGACGACGAAATATTGCAAGCTGTCGCAAGAGCACGATTCAAAATGGCGGCGAAATACTTTTTATAGCAAAGGCGTCAAGTCAACCTAAATGAGACTCAATACATTGTTATTATTACAAAATGCCAATCAATTTTATTAAACTTGTATTCCAAGCAACAGCTGTTCGATAATATTCGTGTCATAAGCTGCATCCGCACAGAGTTTTATCATTTTTTCATACCGTGCTCGAATTACTTTCCAATCGAAAATAAATTACGAAAAACACTTCATCGTAGAAAGTTTCATGCAATTATTCCGTTTAGAAAGCTTTAACCGTCAAACCGTTAACTAGATACTAATTTTATTAATCGAATTCCGTTAAATTTTACAATTAATATTTACAATCTCATCCCATCGCTCCTAAACGATATTATTTTTTTGATCTTATCTGTCAAATTTCCTAATTTACCTACACCAATTTATAATTTTAATATTTTGTAATGAACTATGCTTGGATGCCTTAAATGTTAGCTTTTATTCAAACAGGTATTACCATTATATTAAAAAATATTAAAACTTTAAATGAATTTAAAACATAATCATTTTGAATTAAAACAGTGACGGTTTTCACTAAAGTGTCCTAAGTACGAATTCTGGAAAATACACGTTTTCATGGACTAGTGCTTTGTTGTTTTAAAGAATTGTACTTCAGTCACTAATCGTTCATTGTGGACTTCAATAGCATTGTATAAAACAACCGTAAACTAATTTAATCGACTTAATTACAACATATACCTTAAAATTAACAAATCACTACGTACTTAATCTTATTATGTACCAAAGATTCTCGCCCTGGCTAGCGATTACAATTCCACAATTAATATTTTGCCTTCAACCCTTTTTATGTCCCACTGCTGGGCACGGGTCTCTCCCCACAACCGAGGAAGGCCTGGAGCATAC
>DWAV01003084.1:0-10189 GCA_018231305.1 Noctuana lactifera | reverse complement strand
CACGCAAAAACTGCTGAACCGATTTCCATGAAATTTGGCACACACATAGAAGGCAACTTGGATTAACACATAGGATAATTTTTATCCCGAAAAAATGTTCCTGTGGGATGCCATGGGATGATTTTTATATAGTCGTATTATTATAAAGAGGAAAGATTTGATTGTTGGTAGTAAATAGGCTCCGAAACTACTGGACCGATTTGAAAAATTCTTTTTCTATTATGATAGCTACATTCATGAGAAAGGTTATAGGCTATCAAGTATTTTAACGCGGTTGAAACCGCGTGGCACAGCTAGTTATGCAATAAATTTGTTTCCATCCACCGCTTCTTCGTCTAATGGAGCTGTCTTTAATTTAACAGATTAGTCACGAAATTGTCTTATTTTTCACTTCGGTATTTCCACAGGCTATTTTGTTTGCCATTTTCAGAAAATTGAAGTTTCGAAACCTCAATAGTACGTAGGTATCATGGTTTAACAAATAGAGACAAAAAAAATCGTTATTAAATAACAATGGCTCTGTGACATATTCGTATACATAAATTGCAACCACTTAAAAAAAACTACGCAGCTACATGTTCAATCAACTTATTATTAAAGTAGGTACCCTACATACTATAAAAGCAGCAAAATTAAATTTAATAAGTGAATAACTATTTAATTGTTTACTACAAACGCGTAAATAATCTTTGTATGTAATTACCATTATTTACGCGAAGCTTATATAAATGTCAGTTAGACATATTAAATGTTAGGTGCATACATAATTTGCATAATGTTTCAATTTTCCTGATATTGCAAACTCAATTGTTAATTGTAAGTCATAGTACGTATATAAACGTATACCTCCAACAAGCAGTTTATAAAGCTATTTTTGCGGAAATAATTTAGGGTAAAATTACTGATAATTTACGTACTTGTAGGTATACAAAGCGCTCAGCAACCTTCTCATTAAGGTGTAAAGTTTTCACTAAAACTAGGTATATTGTAAAAATGACCGTACTTCCTTATGTTAAGAATGCCTTTTATAACTAAAGAACTTGAAAGCGAACAAGCAACGCAAGTTTTCTGGTGTAAAGTGCCCATTTAATCTCATGGGCATCTTTTTACCTCTTTTAGCGAAACTTTATGTCGGCGGAATGTGGGTTGTGGGGTGGAAAAATTCGTTGATTTTTTGGTTAGTTTAGGGATAATTTATATATATCATAACTGTCCTAAAAAATCTTCATAACCTGGGTAGTCTGGGTACGCTCATGGGTGACAATGATACAACTAAGGGCGAACTGTACAAGTTATTATACCACCTATCAAATACATTAGTGAGATAAAGCTTTGATGAGTTTCCGGCAAAATAATATACTAATAATATATTATAAAAAGTTCAAAATCTTAACTTCTGTCCACATAAAAATCTCGAACAGACAATATTATCACATTGTTAGTATACATATCTACTTATGTAGGTATCCGGGTACCTCATTTTCTGACGAAGTGGCTCTTAAAGTTCTCGCAAAGATATCGTTACGCAGTCGAGGGGGAGTGGTATCTGATTCCACGCTTATTTTGCCTAAATGCCCGCACCGTGCTGCTTTAATAAATTGAATACCGGCACGCCGTAAAGGGAAAATTATGCTTACTTAAGACTTACGTATAATTTTAACGTACATAGTGAGAGGTTTTTGCAAATTTAGGCAGCACAATTAAATGTTAAAGGAATAAAATTTAAATGGCTTAGAGACAGGTTTTTCATTACTTACCAATCGGATCACAAATCTGCCGTTTTTTCTGATAAATTAATAAACATATTTATGGACATTTGTATCTATTGAATAATTAAGAGTAGGTAGGTACTCACACCAGTGCGGTGCCATATTGTTTGTGTGTTGAGATAATTAATATTATATCAGATAATAGGAAATTACTATTAGTAACAGATAATAGAAACATGATAGTTGGTCTAATGTTCTGTATTACGAGTCTCTTGTACATAGAGGCGCAATGTCGCGCGAAAATATCCAATTAATTCAAACAACATCCAATCCAATTAATTTATTGTGACAATGTTATTGCTTGCTGGTTAACCACTTGAAGTCGATTGCATGAAAAACTAACGTGTTTTAAGGATATGTAAACTAAAGTTATTTGTTTACACTCAGATTTGGGAGTTTCTTATATTTTTTTCCTAAAATAACTAATAAAGTGTTAAATGGCTTTTTGTGTTATGTATAATTAGATACGAAATTAACACACTAAAACATCCAAGTGTTCGTTCGTGGTCTGAAAGGATGTTTGTCTGGTGTTCGAGATCCTTGCTTATCCATTAATGGAGGTGTAATTAATCTTCAGCCTTCAACTAAGTGGCATTATTTGAACAAACAAAGCAATTAATTTCCCTCCGCGATCCCGAGGGTCGACTTGAACTTTTTCAAAGGTGCTAAATCCGATAGCACTGGTTCACGATTTTGTAATTGAATGGATTTGTGGATAATAAAAGGGCAGGTTGGAAAGAACACAATAAATAAGGATCATGAAGGGGAAATTCGCTAACGCGTTCGTAAACACAAACACCAGCCACTGTAACGAACACGCTGAGAAAATACAATTACGAGAAATTTTTTTGATAAATTGATTTCACCGAAAAATTACATTCTCGTCAATATTGTAATGTAGTAAGCCTTTTTTATTTTGAATAAAAGGGCTTTATCGAAACACGATTATGCCGCCCTGGTGAAGGCAACAAAATAAAAAATTATTGTGCTTTTACTCTTAAAATAAAATAACAAAGATAATCACACAATGTTACGAAGAGATAACATAAAACAATATTCACACAGACCTTTTATTGTTATATGTAGAGTGTCTTGTAATGTTGTTCTATGCAAATAAACAAGCTGGTCCCAACCAAGAACTGGAACAAAATGGAAACTGCGGAAAGTTGCCGCATTACAAAGTCGATGTTGTTTTGATTGTTGACTGACTTTGTTTTCAGAATTTTCTATGAAGTAGGTACATACTGAAAAATACGATGGACTTTAAACATAATTATGCCTATTTTATTCAATTACTCCCCTACTATGCTTTTTATTATTTATTAAGTTCGTAAGTATAAAGTAACAAAAAAAAACTTAGATAAAAAACCATGAGTGGAAGAAAATACACAACTTTTTTGCTAACTAACTGTAGATTTATGTTATGGGCTCTTCGTGGCTAACATAACATAACATAATATGAACTATCTTGTATAGTAGTAAGCAAAGCTACTCGTTCATAACTCTATTTGAGTGACTCTAGGTAAATAAGCACAGAAACATGAAGTAAAGATCATTTCATTCAAATAGTTTCTTCGAATCTTGTTTCTTATGTTAGTAAAACGAAAGAGCGCCAATATAAATTGCAGCGGTTTGCTCTGCAATAAACACGTAAATTCCTACTCTTAGCTCCTCCAGGCCGCGACCCTTGAACCAGAAAATAAGGTTCTATGCTACATCCGAAACGTCTCTGATATTTCATTGTTTTCGCTGGGAGAAATTTACAATTTAATGGATTACTTTTATAAGACCACGAAAAGCTCCTTTCCCCAATTTATACAACTTACAAAGGATATTAGACAATGTTACAGCTTAATTGCAGAGTTAAATTGAAATGTCCACAGTTCTTTAATATTAAGAAACTGTTACTAAAGCCAGGGCAAATAGCGGTGCTGTAAATAGTGGGTTTTTGATAACTAAGTTTTCTTACGTGATCACAGCCCCATTATTGCTGGGCACAGGTCTTCGTGTGTAGGTAGTGGATAGAGTAAACCACGAAACGTTTAATAACATTCTATAATGTATGTAGTCTGAGTATTAGGTATTTTTTATTTTTTGTTATCGTTAATAAATAGCAAACGTGCATGCAGGCCACCTGAATCTGACGTTAAGTGGTCACTGAACCCAAGTCTAATCTCAAATAAGAATGAAGTTCTGTCTGACGCCGTATTATAATACAATTCATGTCTTTAACACCCAAGACACATGAAACGTCAGCGAGCTCCACTACTATGTTTCGTAATTTAATGTAAATTAAAATCTCAAGTTCTTCACGCTTGGGCGCTTGTGAATGGCTCTGAATAGGCCACCTCATAGTGAAGTCGAGGGTCTGGAGTGACAGATCAATAGCTGGGTGCTCAATAGCACTGTCGTGCCTGTATCATTGTCTGCTCGTTACCTACGTTTTATTTCTCTTTTTACTCGACTCATCTTCAACCTAGAAGCCCAAGCTGAATAGAGATAAGTGGGTTTTTGAAATACGAAGCCTAATTTTTGATGATAACAAAATTTTATGCTACGAAGATATATATTATGTCGGTATAAACTAGAAGACGTAGGATGTACCTACTCGTACGTGTAACCTTATTCTTCTTTTTTGAACAAATTCTATTACTTTGAGCAATTCGACGATATTTATACCTAATCCAATTTACTTACAGGGAGAAATGTATTTCAGTCGCAGCTGGGGTGAAATTAGTCAAAAAGGATGTCCACTATAAGTATGACATTGTATAACAATTTGCTCGCAAAATAAAAGCAAAGCTGAGTAGATACATGGTCCCCTAACGCGGCGATTAGTTCCAAGTTGATACCAATGAATGAAAAAAATATTTACGTATACACACTTCAATGTAAGTCCGGTTTTAATATCCTCTCTATCTAATAATAACTAGTAAATAAAGGCGAGGTTTTTGTTAAAATAACACTATAATGTATTATATTTCTTTGTCGTTGCTAGATAATTATAGGGAATGGCCATTATTAATCGAATGTGTTGTGTTTACAAAGTTTAAAAGAACGGTCTCAGATTTAAAACAGAAAATCTGTTTCTATTAATATTTAAAAAATAAATTATTTTTTAATTTTAACAGCCAAGTGATCTCTCATGTTTTAATAAAATATTTTTATGTAAAAAGTAATGAGCTCACTAACGAGCAAGGAGCTTATCAGAGTTGGATTAATATTCACGTGACGACAGAATAATCCTTTTGCTGGATAAATGTGGCATTTATAATTTAATTAAAAGTTAGTTGAGGTGTGCCGTTAAAGTAGGTAATACTTAATATTTCTCTTTTCATATCGGCTAGCGTATATTTTTCAGGATCGCTGGGACTTGTTACGAATAATACGCACCTAGCCGAGGTCATTTATCACGACCTCTTACATATTTTATACGTCACCCAAAATCTGAATATTTGTGGGAGCCATAAGATAAGAATTCGTATCTCTATTGAAATTTCTTACAGTAGACCTACATTATATTTATATCTTACTTTTAAAACAGCTTTTATTATTAGCTTTACCCGTAGGTATAATAATATATGTGATGATGATGTACAATACTCCATTCGACTACTGCGATGCTTTGTACGTTTGTAGGTTCTGTCAATTTAATAAAAATATCCCGGAATCAGTGAATCCGTTCAAATATATTAAAAACGTTTTCTTCAAAACTTTCTTGTGTTTTTCCGATTTTTCAATAGTTATTTTGCTATTCGGGGCAAAGACAAACCTAACAAATCAAGGATCATGAAAATCGATCAAGCAAGATCAATTGAGTGGTAAGAGGTGTAACTAACCAGACTTCTTTTATATGTATAGATTTATTTAGATAGTTTAAATCTTTGAACTTATTCGTTCTATAATATTTCGTAGATTCTTAACTTGACTAAGTAATAAATATCATAAAACTAAAACTTACTCTTATCTCGAATGCAGTTAGGAATAAAGGTACTCCTTACTATCATAGGTAGGTCTGTGTTTGAACTCTTGCACACTTCGACTGGAATAAAGTTGGCTCGATCTTTTACGTGACTCCATTTGAAGATATCGTCCCTTATTAAATGAACTTACAACCGTGTCGTTCTATAAATAGAACTATTTTCTATTTTCCTGCAATTTTGTTCAGGTATATTACTAAACGAACTGAAGAAGCAAGTATGGCTTTTGTCTACGACTTTGCTTGCGTGGATGGGATAAAGAGAGAAAAAATATAAAAATCAAAAAAATATATAAAAAAGCAAAGTTTGCAACTTTGCAGCATACCGACTTCTCGTATAACAGCTACTGCACTAATGAAAGAAGTGAGAGTTGACATTTATCGAAGTTCTGTCAAGTTTCCTAAAATCACAATTCCTTTCATGGATTACATTCCTCCATTGCTTTACAAAATTGTAATATTCTTTGGTACTCGATGCCAAGAAACGTAACAGATGTGTAGAAATACGTTAAAATGTTTTTGTTCCATTCTACAGCAAAATGTGCTTCATTATATAGTTAAGTGGATACTTTGCTGAGAAACGAAAAGCAATTAGCAGAAACTTCCAACGAGAGACGGACCGGGTAAAGATCATTTTCTCAAATTGTTAGCAAGTTCAAATTCCCCATTATTTTATCATGAATTACAATTGCAATCAACTATGTAGTAGTAAACGAAATCTAAACACACAGGTAGGTGTGTTTGTAATATCGAGTTCTCAAGTTTATCATAACAAAGTGAACTATTATAACTATTGTAACATACAATTACCGCACCCCTCCGGAACTATAATTCCAGTTGTAATTAAGTTCTCATGTCATCATGATGGTTATCTGCCTTTATACTCGTACTAATAATACCTACTCATATAACATGGGATATGGGTTGGGAACAATATCGAATTTAATTGCATAACATAATTAAAATCGCCTTATTTTTTTGATTACGATTAAATGTGTTTATAAAAGTCTTTTTACCATTTTATATATAGTAATTATGATAATAGTCAAAGTCTAAAACAAGTTTTTTTATTCATAAGTCTAAGTCAATTCATAATAAGGTAATAATTATATAATTATTAATAAGGTAATTAATGAAAGTCAAATTAAACAAACAGCTTTAGGGGGCCTTTTGGCTGTAATTGGCCTTGTAAAAAAAGCCGGCGGAAAACTCTCGGCACGTCTTAAAAATAAAATTTAATGACATTTTTCTTTAAGTAGCATTAACCCGATAATGAGTACACGTGACAGTTATTCGGCCACTATCACTATACCGGTAACTGCTCCTATATTCGAGAACATTAAAAATTATTACATTGGGTATAGAAACAGCATGGTAGAGTAAAATTAATTACGTTTAAAAACATGAAATAAATCTACTTAGTCATCGTCAAGTTTTAATAATTGCACGAGATTGCGTCTGGGTGGAGTGCTCGTAATATTGTGCGAATTTAAGTATTAACAACGCGAATACAAGACTGATTTCAATCTTAAGTTCAGTTTATTATTCTTCAGGACACGATCAGTAATAATATAATATATATACAACTTAATAATATTCGACAAGAATCCTTTTATATTGTGTCAAAGTAGAAAGGTCCATATCACATATAATAATATATATTATGTATTATCTACCTATATCTTAGTAGAAGGTACTTGTACACCACATCGACACCGCGAACAAAAAAGTTGTGTTACGTGAGATTGAGTGTCTAGTGTACGGTGGATGACGTCTTTACTGTGACAGATGTCACTGTCTCACTGATCGTCTCTCTATCTGCGTATTATGTGTATCAGTAACATTGTTCTTTGTAATCTGTGGCGACTTTATTATTTTTAAAACGTATATGTATACTTTATTGCTTTGTGACGGCGGCCATCTTGGATTTAAAATAATACTCAATCCACGTCTACTAAACAGGTATACAGGGTCAACAGTAAGGAAATAAAATTTCAATTACTAGATTTGATCGTCTAAAGTCAAGCTAAAGAAAACCGTAGAATATGTTCGACCGAGTTGGACATGTCTTTTCTAGTACGCAGTAGGTACCTACACAATAACTCAATGTAGGTACACCAAACACAATTTCAGCAATGTATACGAAACGGAGCGCTGAGGTGCACCAAGTGTTGGGATGACAAGGGACCATCCGATAAACGCCTCGACGACCACCCTCTCCCTTGTACAAACACCTTGTGTGTGCTCGTTAGCTTTTATACACAGATACACACATAGGTGCTATGAAAGGTAAGGTACTAGGCATGGTATACTCTTTAAGTGATACTAGTATTTATGTGATAGACATACTTGTATATACAGATATTTGGAAACTATATTGCATGGCGCCTGACCGTGATTCATTAAATTTGTGTTTCACTAAAATATTAACACAGAGCATTTCTCAATCAATTTTTGAAATGAATTTTCTGTAACACCGTGTGAATTGCACCCGACTCAGATACAAATCTTGCATAATAAATGATCGAAGAGAGCATATTTAGAAGGAAACCCTCTTCGCCTTGTTTATGCAGTATTTAGGTATACTATTACCTATAAAATATAGATAGGTATATAATTATATTTTACCCGTTTTCATACGTGTGTGTACGTGTGTATGTGTTGTACAAGTAAAGATTAAAGGTATATTTCTTCATTCCCTTGAATAAGTATTCTGCGGGTAAGTCGAGAGCGGTAATAGCAGACAAGCAGCTTGTCATTGTTACGAAATAGAATAGGGATTTGGGGGTGAAGCAGATAGCAGCGATTTTCGGAACCATTTGCCGACGGATACGTGCAGAAAATGTTCCGGATTCAGCTGGGAAATAAATCGATAGATTTTACTGGGTTAAGACAGGGTGCGACGAAAATTAGAAAAAGTATTTGCCTTATTTTTTGCTATAATGATTGCTTTTATCAGCTCGTGTGGTTTCTGGGTTTTCGGAACGTGAGCGGTTCATGTGTATTTGTTATAAACGATAACCTGAATCATATTTATAGTGGGATTTAATAACGATGTATCTGTATCTAGGCAATGGACTTGATTATTTGCAGTTAACTGTCAACAACTAAGTATATAACTTCTGCGTTTCATAAAACAATTATTTTTTCACTTGAACTTGTATAATGCCGACGACTGAGAATTATAAAATGTTTCAGTCTCGGCCGTTTATTTTCTCAACTAAGCCAAAGCTGAAGTTAAATAAGAAAGAAGATAATGCAATATTAATTTCAAATTGTCAGGAAAGTAGCACAATAATATTACCAAAGGAAGTTGGGCCTTTGATCTTAAGCAAACGCAAAGATATAATAAGAATGTTGTAGGGCTTGAAAGACTTTTTCTTTTGATTATTATTTATGTGAAACATCTTAGGCGGCGGGTCAGACCGGCTGTTAGCGAACGTGGCGACGTTGCCATATTATGACAAGTAGGTATGTAGTTCTTAAATAAACCTAGGTAACCATTTTACCATGTAACTTGTCACTGACATTGTCCATTTTCATTTAAATAATTTCTACTAGGTATGTGTATATGTGTGATAGTTTAGAAATTGAAAGGGAGCAGCCTCTAGCAAAACTATCATATTCACTCACTGTAAAGTGACTCGAGACAAGAACAAGGGAAGGTAAATGTAAAATCTATTTTCTGCGTGGCAACTATTTTTGAATTATGCCCTTTAACCATTTTTTTCAGCAAAATTTCTAAACAAAATAGTTTCCATGTTTTATATCCGCAGGAGTTCCTTGACGGTTCTAATGACATCTATCTTTTCATTTCTGTTGTTTATTGTTATTATTTGCTATAACTCCATACGGAATCTAACAACTTACATCTCTTTACTTTATCACGTAACTAAAGATAATTTATATTTCGTTACCTTTTCACTACACCACTACGTTAAATAATACGTACAGCTAAATTCTACCATTTTCCTTTCAGAACCAAAAGATAGTATCTTCCTTCTTTCCAAGAAACGTCTTTCAGTGTCAGGTTTTGTTTGCTGATAACAACACCCTTATTCTATGTATCAGATAAGAGCGTAGGGGGAAATATCTAACTTTTTTCGCTTTATAGTTTAGAAATTGCACTATGGCCTACTGCTTTGATAAAAACAGAAATAAAATACGGTAACGTTATCTGGGGATCTTGAGGGTAAGCTGGGGACACATTTTTAAAGATATTAAATTATGTGATAAAAATAGGACTTTGGAATCTTAAAGAAAAATATGCGCAAGAAACTGTTATAGGTAGAACTCAAAAACTTTCTCCCAATAATTAAGCACCAATTACACTTAGTTAAGAAAGTCTAAAAGTGTTTACTTATCTAATCAAAAGTTAAATACGGCCTGCTGTATCTCTTCTAACCCCGCAGCTAAGAGACGTGATTAACTGTTATTAGTT
>DWAV01003083.1:0-10189 GCA_018231305.1 Noctuana lactifera | reverse complement strand
ACTGCAATACGGGTTTTCAAAGCTTACACGATTTTTATAAGCACAAACGGCTTAACTTACGTGTAATTTTAGGGAATACCAGACTAGTTCATTAAGAGATCCTTCTTCAGTCGTCAAGATTTTTAAAATTTCCGCTATTTAAGGGATAAATGATAATATCGTGCTTAAGTAAACTTTAAGAAAAGAAAGCAATTATACGTTGGTTTTCTATAGTTTCTTGGTTTTCATAGGAGTCGCTTATATACATATAGTGTTAATAATTTTGATATGAAAATAAACACTTACCTTGAACACATAATGCTAGGTAGTCCTTCGACGTCACAGGGCCTGTTATTGTCCATTTCACATTAATTACTCTTTCAGAGAGAGTCCAGCAGAGCGTCCCTCTAGCCCCTTTCGAAGAACTTTGTACAATATCCAAGTCTTCTCTCTCGTTTACTTCACTATTCAGACTTTCTATATCATTTATGGCACTATCTGCAGTATCTTCGGACGTATTGGCACTAGGTTCTATGGCAATCGGCGTTTCATTACTGCCATTCGGCGTTTCATTACTGTCCTTAGTCACTGTTACAATTTCGTCACCCTTCTTGTCACAATCGTTTTTGTCCTCGTCAGTTTGATCACGATTACTACACTGAACGTCATGATCCTCTGACATGACTCTTTACGGAACCGTAATCATCGTATTAACTATTGAAAACAGCGTAATAGGTAAACGGTAAAATGTGTTTGAAAACTTAACTGAATGTATGAATAATCGTATTACCGGTTGTACATGATCGTTAGATGTACGATCCTCGTGTAATGACTAAAATAGAAATGCTACTGTCAGTAGAGGGAGTGGATGTGTGGGGGTTGCTACTTATGGAAGACTGACAGTGCCGAGGGCTGGAGCAGGGGGAGGGTGCCGGCGACGTCGCGACGCCAGCCCGGCCGGCGCCGCCGACCTACTGACGCCTAATAAGAACTATTCACTTAAGCACAAGTGCACAATTTTGGCTTATTTTATTTTACGAGAACATAATTTGTGATAATAGATATCAAGTTTTATATGTGTGCTTAAAAAGTTAAAATAAAGAAATAAGCCAACCAATAAAGAATTTACATTTTTGACTTACACAAAATGGGCATGGACAAAGCAATACTTTGCACAGAAAATTATGGATTTCTATAGAAAGGGTCATAATAAAAAAAATCAATAAAATAGGTACCTGGTTAATTTTTTTGCATCATAAAGAGGAAAAAGAGGAGCAACAACAAATAATATGGTTGAGGGTATAATATTTTTAAATATATAGTACCTATATAGGCAGCTTACTTAGCATTACTAACAATAAGATACCAGCACCCATGGTTGTCTGATAGAGAATGCCATCTGGCATTAAGCCCACCTTTTCAAGTCCTTATTATAAAAACTAAACAAATTAAAAAAAAAGATATTTATTGCTAATACAATTGGAACAAATTTTTAAATTCTAAATTCTATTCTTAGTTTAAAATGAATGTAGACTGAATGAGTATAAAATTAAAAATAAATAATTTCCCCATGGCTTCAGTCCTTTGATAGATAAGTAGCAACATTCCACTAATAAGTTCAAGGAGATAGAGTAGAAGCCTTACAATGTTAAATTGTTATTTATAAACTGGTATTCACTGCATTAAGTAAGCACAAGCTGTTGAAGGTTGTATAAATAAAAGTTTTATCGAGTATGACTGAAGTGATAAATTTTTTAAACCCGAATGGATTAAAATGTTTAATAACTTGATTATGAATACATTCTAATACCATACTTCCTATGATTTGGTCATGAAATATTCATATAAGAAAATAATAAAAAAAATGTGAACTGTGGTCAGCAAAACAAAGTAGGTACAGACGAAAATTTAAAAAGCCTATTTTCAAATATGAGGATTTTAATTTATAGAATTATTTTAAAATTGTGAATTACATTACATAACACATAATTTTTTCTGTACTTCCTTATCTTTTTTTTAAATAATTTCAAAACGGTAAATAATTTTAAAAAATTAGGCATAATAATAATTTAAAAAAAAGGTAGGTCCTTTTCTGTATTAAACTAAAAAAAATATATAAATGTAACAATGCAATCATGATACTGTTTTTATATGATACAAGATTTTACCACTATTTTCAAGAATCTAGACTGTGTGATGTTGAGTTGTTTAGAGTTATAATCAATATTTTTGTGCCAAAAATAGGAAGATCCTTTGCTACCAGAACGTTTATAAATAAGACAAATATACACAATGATTTACGATGTTAATTATTTTAGAATCATTACATACACTATCTTCCACAATATTACTTCTTCGTTTTACCACAAAATGCACTGTTTTAAGTCATTTTATTAAATTAATTTAATTCCAACAAAATTTTGCTTCTCCCACTGCAGTATATGGTTTTCGACTTTTACGATGTCGTCGAGCGAATAAGATGAGCAAAATATAACCAATGGTAAAGCCTTTACAAAAGTGACATAATTTTCCTATTGGCTATAACTACTACAGTAGATTGACGTTTTTCTGCAGAAAAAACGTAGGTATGAACTTGACATTTTTCGTATAAAACTTGACATTGACTTTGACACTACAAAACAGTTTAGAAACTGCAAAGAAATTGTTAAAATTATAACAAATATCTAAATCTAAATAAAAATTAAGATTACTGAGCATTTCTTATTATGTACTGGTTTTGTTTACGTTCATGCACATGGAGGCGATTAAGGCATAAATCATGTGCTATAAATACCTTAAGTAGTGTTTGGTGCATAAAATTTTTTGTCTTTGACACTACTCAAGTACTCACTAGTCTCACTACTTGGCAGAGAATTAGAGTCAGGGCAGAGTTGTCAAACTTATCATTGGCAGGTGTCACTTGTCAGTTCAGTTAATCAGTTGACTAGTTGACAGATCGATTAAGATTTGACTGCTCACTGCACTGCATTACATAAAAATAAAAACCGAATTATTTTGTGATTTTTGTGAAAGAAAAACGAAGAAGGAACGAAAACTCAAATAAAAATTATAATTTGGATTGCATTGCCGGCGAAAGATTGAATCTCTTGTAATTTTACAACAACATAAAAGTGTATCGTGCAAATTTCTAAAATGAATACAATGCCATCAGATTCTGAATCAAATGTTAGTGGTTTTATACGCTACAGCGATAAAAACTTTAAACACTTATATACATCAATGATAGCGGTATGTATTTCCTAGAATATTGTCATAAATGTTACTGCTTTTAATTTTTTTTACTTTGAATTGGGGAGCCTTGCTAGCTCGATATGTTAATCACGCGCACTTAATTTTTCTACTCTCTTCTAACAAAATCGTTTCAATATATTTTACAGAACATGGAAATCATCAACCAAGATTTATTACAAGTTGAGAAGAACGTCAAAAATATTGTGCAGCAGGCAGGCCCTCTGGAGAATCAGTTAAATGCACTATTGCAGACCTTACCCAAACAAAATGTTGCCCTGCCTATGGAGTTCGAATAAATGAATCTGTTTCAAAATGTATGGCTCTAGCATAGACTTACTAAAATAAATGGTCGGAATTGCAATATAATACAAGTGAAGCTACTGTAAACAGCCGAGGCCCCTTGTATCTACATGAGTACAGTCACAGCATGATAATTCTATTTTGCTCTAGCTCTAACTATGACCCCGCTCGCAGAGGACTTATTGACGTTCACTCACACATTCAGATGCTTCCGCCATTGTTCTTCACTACGTCCTACTATGATATTGTCCATTATTTTAGGTCCGTGGGCTCTAGTACACAATTGTGCCATTTAATGTCATCTTGTTTGAAGGCATAGTCTACTACTTAGGGGGCGAAAGAAAGAAAGATTTATTGACTAGAAAGCACTGCCAACAATCAAACAAACATGCTAAAAATTACAGCAACAATTTGCCGCAGCACCATCCAATTCAGCACTGCAAACCCTACTGAGCGGTGGCAAGGAGTAGTAAATGATATACAAAATTGTGTACTATAGCTTTCAACATATTATTATGTAGTTATTGTTATGATTATCTAATTTTATATTATTTTTTACTAAACATTATTATAAAATAGTACTGTTGCCTTCAATGTGTTCATGTACTGAATATTACTGTGAAGTTTTCTACATGTTTTAAGGTTCTATATGAGAATAAATTAATACTCTTTAACTCTTAATAAATATTTTTTTTTACACAAAACTGTTATATTTATTTTAGGTTTATACATTTAGCCAGTCAACATCCAATTTCCAATAGAATTGAAGTTTCATATGAGGGTACATACTTATTGTTTATTTTTTATTTGGAGTCCATTTTACGTTCGCGTTTTCTATTGGTGATATTTTATATATAACCTATTAATTAAATAAAATTTTGATTCACTACATAACTATTGTATAGATAATCTATACTCTATACTAATATATAAAGCTGAAGAGTTTGTTTAAACGCGCTAATCTCAGGAACTACTGGACCGATTTGAAAAATTCTTTTTGTATATTATCATAGTTACATTCATGAGGAAGGTTATAGGCTATCAAGCATTACTTTACTATTCTTAACGCGGGTAAAACCGCGTGGCACAGCTAGTTATTCCATATTGTTATGTAATTTTACGCAATTTATAATGAAGTTAATCATAAATTTTTTTTATCTCATTAAACAATTAATTGAATTACATATATCATTAGAGAATAATTTTGTGACTAGGAACTTTTAAAGATTTTAAGCTAGGTTTTTCTTAACGTAGATAGTTGCCATAGATAAAATGATCATAATCTGTGATTCCAATCACTGTTTCGACTTTTATGACTTTTGTAATTATAAACATTGTTATGGATTTATTTATGTATGTTTAACCTTTCCCTATAAATTTTTGATGCACAATTTCCAAATTTATTTTTTAATTTACATTACTCAACTGAATCTCGGTCTATAATTTATTTTCTTACAAATGGCAACCATTACTACCCGCGCGAAATCACCCACAAGAGCTGAAGCTATTGCGAAAGCTTTGAAACCTGGTCCAGTTTATAATACTGGAGTTTTGTTAGGTAAGACAATATTAAAGTTATATAGATACCTACAGTGTTAATTAAATAGCCATTGAGAAACTAATAGCCTAGCTAACAGACTACCGTTCTTATGGGTGCATACTAGGTAGGTAGGTACGGGTTCAATTCCCGTCCTGCCTCTGATTAATCAGAATTTTAGATAATAATAGCAGTTGTGTTCGGTGAAACAAAACATTTTCACAAAGCCTGCATCTTCGTAATGTTCTCAAAAGTTGCAGTTCTTAAATCAAAATAACTACCTATTGATTGCCAGTGGACTGTGATCTTAACGTTTCTCACAGCTGAAAGTCAGCTGTACGAATGGGCACCCACTACGGTATTGTAGGTATGTGTTTTATACTATATTAATTCCTATGTGTCACAATGTACTTACCTATTTTAATGTAGGTAATTGGGTAGAAGACAGGATTGAATGTCCGAAAGGAGGAACATTTTATTTTCCACCTAAAGAAGTAATAGACTATGAAAAACTGAAGCCTGAGTTACGCCAACCAGATTTTAGACAAAACAAGCTAAACGGTTTGCAGGTAAGAAGAGATACATTAATATAAAAATCCTCTTTATTGTAGGTGCACCGTACAACTGAACGTTAATTAAATGCTTATGTAAAATATACAAAACAAAAATAATAGTAGGTACCTATCCAATGTAACATTATTTAACAGATCACTATCACTTCTCTCACATCACTTCACCCCACTTTGCGCTCCCGCAAGTAGTTACCTACTAAACTTATTGCTCTGGCGACCACACACTCCTTACAAATAGCCATTAAGAAAAGCCAGTTTAATTGACCCTGGTTTAGATTTATAAAAAATAAATACCTAGTAATTTTTGTATGTTAAATAGTTAAATTAATACAAACCCTTGAATATTTGATTGCAATTCTCAGGGCAACGTCCATACAATAATTCGTCACGACAGCCACGACTCGTGCGGGAACTACGCCACAACTACCGACCTGGTGTACAACCACTTGCCTAAACCGCTATGCGGTCCAGGCCAGCGACATTATAAGAGAAGTGCCCATCAGTTCTATCCGCAACCAGATCTAATGAAATGTTTTGTACGTCTAATTTTTTTAATGTAGATAAGTGTCTAGCAAAGGAACATGACTGATGATAGGTGGTCACTGCATAGACGCAAGACCAATATAGTCGTCCTATTTGAGGTCGTAGGAAGCGTTGTTACTTATGAGCCCATGAGAACTGATAAAGCATCTCCGGCATCCACATTCCACACCTCCACAGCTGAAATACAAGACTTGCTTTATGGCAGGTGGTGATCCCGGCTTATCTCGTTGTGCACCTTGCGTATCGGTCAATAGCTTTATTAGCTTGTGAATTAGCTCTGGAGGTGTGCGAATTGCAAGAAGGCGTTTCTTCGCGTGTCACCTGCCTGGCTATGCTTAGACGTAGCTTACGCCTCCGTGGACAGTAGGCCTTACGGCGAAGTGGCGTGGCGACTACGCCAGAATATCAGCAGTTGTGGCCGCAAACAGCGACGCTAAAAAGACAATACGTGAGTAGATACCTACTGCTGAGTCAGTATATGAAAATAAACTGCAGTACCCTCTGCATTGAGACGGACGAGGAAGGATTCTTCTGGTAGGATTAAAATATGGAAAGCAAATTTTTGACAGGGTAATGTAACTGAATGGGGATTGAGGAAATACCTTCAACATGAATGGGCATGCACAGATGTATCGGACTACGCGTCGACTCTATACGAGGATACGTATGTTCCACCACAACCCCACCAATACTTGCAGCGATGCAAAAGAAAAGCACGTAATTCGTGAGTATAACATCATTAACCTATTATTGAGGGGTTTAACGCCACAGTTGACCACGCTGGCCGATTGCAGTTTGATGCACTTCACTTACGTACCTCCTTTTCGAAAGCGTAAAGGAGATCGTCAGGCAGGCAAGTGATATTTATTATCGGAATTTAAAAAATGCTTTTTTGTGAAGTCGGCTAAAAAGGAGGTTCTCAACATGTGGGTCCCAAAGTAGGTAGTAAAGTAATTTTTTTGAACATTCATACTTCCCTCAAGTAGTTTTTGCAGTTGGAAATCAAAAGACTAATAACTTTTTGTACCACTTTATTCCAGGAGCTTCACGAAAAGCTTCCGTTATAAGATGACAAAATCAAAATAATGATAACATCAAGAATCATTTTTTTTTCTTCACATTGGGAAACATTACTAGTCTTTAATATCACATTTTGTTCGAAAGGACAGTGACGTCCATATAAAAATCGTAACAATACAATAATTCTTAATGCTTTCATATAGCCAACACCTGGCACTAACACGAGATCAGCAAATAGTCTTAATACTAAGTTTACGCACGACCAATACACACTATTAACGGATTACAGCTTACAAACTAATGCATGTGATATATAACATAAGATTCTTAACATAATGGCAGTTCATGGACATATTTAGTAAAAAATCGATCAAAGAATAAAAAAAGACAAAAATTTGTAAGTATATAGTCAAAAGAATAAGTAACGTCAAGTCTGACTAGCAGTTTGAGCATTAGTGAGATGCGAAAGAATTAACTTGAGGCAATCTTATCAGTCGGGACCCTCCAGGGGTTTTAAACAGACCGTTAGATGCTAACTGTTGCTGATGAGCAAAGACATTCTGTGTAGTAAACCTTTGCTGAAGAAGCTGAGGCTGAGGTATTTGAACATGATTGTTGTACTGCATTTGAGGAAACACTGGCGAATTTATCGGCGCAAATGTTCGTTGATTTTGCAAGGTAAAGTTGGTGTTGCAGTTTTGGAAGCGATCAAATACCATTGAGGTTCTATCTGCATCTCCACAAACCGACTCCTCGCGTGACGGCGGCTGTGAGAAAATATTTCTTTGATTCATGCTGGACGCCTGCGACTCAAATCCCGAACTCTGGCTCGAGGAACGGCTTCCATTAATACTGAATCCCTGCCTGTCGCCCTCCGAGCCCCAGTACCCGCCTGCGACCCACGAGGTGCTGTGGCCGAGCTTACTCGGCGATATCAGGGGCCGCGCGCGACTCATTGGCAATGGCATCACAAAATTCGGAGAAGCCGTGAATTTTCGCAAGGCAAATATAGAGTTATTGCTAGAAACTTTCTTTTTCTTACTTATACACAAGGAACTAATGCTTTCATCCAATTCAGAATCAGAATAGTCCTTTGCCAATTTTTGGTATCTGTTGAAGGAGGGCTTTACAAACACTGCTTCAGGTGCTGGACTGTTTAGAACAGAATTTACACAAAATGTAGAATTAAGTTTTGGTTTGCCCCACACACTTTCAGATCGGGGGGTAAATGTTCTTCCATTCGTCATAGTTTTGTTTAGAGGACTGATTATTTCATTGGAGGATTCTGTCAGGTTATGTAGACCAAACATACTTAGAGATACGTCATCATCAGTATCAGAAGATACATTATCTTCGTTGTCAATTAATGAATTTATTGATCCATTGACAAGATTCTTAATTTTTCTTGGTGAAATAGGTTTCTTTGTAATATTTTTAGTCAGTTTACCAGTCTTTGTTTTCATGCGTCTATAAATTAAAAATACTGCAGAAGTACTCGCCAACTGAAACAATTGAAAACATTTGAGTAAACATTTTTTTTAAAAGTAATAAACATTTATCTTTTTTTAATATACCAACCTTAATTAAACTTATAATAAGAGGTTCCACCGGAACATTCTGATTTGTCAGCGATGCCAGAACAAACACTACCCAAAGTAAGTCAATAATAATAGTATACTTCAATTTCTTTGTATTCCATACAATTCCAATAATTTGTAATAAACATACAAAGCCTCCCAGCGCTTTCTGTGTAATATCATTAAGTCCTGCATTAAAGCTATCCAACGTATCTAAGTTCATTATATTATTGATGTCATAACAATTTTGCAGGGATGGGAATGTCAGTAATGTCTTCATTTTAACAATATTAATTATTCTCTCCAGGAGACTGTATATAATTTCTTTTATATTAAATATTGTACTAGATAAATTCTTGTGTTTCATTGCATTACTGTAGCACTCCATGGCAACTAATATGACGAGTGCTCCAGCTATATTAGCAGAGGTACTATTTACAAGGTTTCTTAAATTCCGATCATGATTTTCTTTTTGTTTTTGGCTTTTCTTCTCTGGTGTCCGCGTTTCTAGTAACTTTGAACCCAACAGGGTCTCTTTTTCTTTGTGCAATTTCATTTGGAGGACCTTTTTGCAAGGACTACATAACTTGTATGCTTTTTCTAGTTGTAACCTGAAACATATAAAAGTTTATACTGTAAAAAGAGAAGTTATACTTTCACTGATTAGTTTCCTTACTACAGAAATAAACTCTGTTATATTTTTTAAATATTGTAATTCATTTACAAGTTGATGTCCACTTGGCGACAATTTCATTAAATATTTGATGCATTTTAAATAGTGACATACTTAAATCAGATAACACAAAGTTTGTGTCTGTGCCCTTTGTAAAGATATTCTAGGACTAAACAGAATTATTAGTTCTACAAGGTACAACAGTAAAACACAACCTCTATATCTTAAAATCAAGATAGGTATGTATTAAGATAGTAAAATTCAATTCAATATCAATAAAAACAATTATTATATAATTATATTGCTGTGAGATAACAGCATAGGAACCAAACAAAAAAAAATTAAATACTTAGGTATAAAAGACTGTGTTGATTAAAATTAATTGAGGCTAATGTTCTACTCAATGACAAACTATTATTGGAACATATAATTTATAATAAATTTTTCTATAGGAATTTCTAATTAAAAAATAATTTTAATGAAATGATAATTATGTGACACACATACCTGTAACTGTCTAATTCTTGGTCATAATTATTTTCATTCATAGGGACAAAATTTGCAAGTTGTGTCACCTTCAGCTGTTGGTTGATGTTGCACATTTTACACAAGCCATTCTTGGGGGGGCTCCGCAAAAAAACTTTAGGAGATTTGCAGCTCTGGTCTACGCACGCACCCAGTGCTTTGTTGTAGTCTCCGTCCTTAAAAAAGAATAACCAAAATTAAAATGCTTCTG
>DWAV01003082.1:0-10190 GCA_018231305.1 Noctuana lactifera | reverse complement strand
TTTCTATATTGTAAAAGAAAATTTGGCGATTTGTTGTAATTATAAGTACCTAATAACAGGAAAAAACCTACGAGCGAAAACTAATAATAATTTTATCGTACAAAAATATGACAGTTTTCCTGTAATAATGATTATGAAGTTCAAGGAATGCTTCTTCACTTAACTATAAAATTTGCATTATATACTAAAATTCTTTCCTTGTGCCAAATATCAATTCAAAATATTAATCAGCAATAAAGTTTATCATATGGAATATTCGTACTATATAAAAAGTGTATGCAGTTTTTTTAACCAACTAAATGCTTAATAGCATGCTAATATTAAGCGTTCACTGCAACCACGTCCAACCTCAAATCATTAGATTTCGTAATTGTAAGCGTAGATACTCATCGGGAGTAAAACGGTCACCTCAAAGAGCATCCAGCATCCGCAATCCCGAACCGAAATTTGACACAAGACTTGTTTCACAGCCTATGTCAGTCCGTTTATATAATAATTATTATTTATGCTAAACTAAGTAGAAGTCAATGAAACGGACGCCGGATCTGTCAGATATATTTGATGAAATGGTATCATTAATCCATGTAAGGATTTTTTACCTGACTATAAGAGTAATAATGGTGGTTAATCAATCAATAAGATCATTAGGTTTTTTAAAGCTAATTACCATAGCGATGCCGCTCCTGGGTCTTTTGTTATTAATAAATACAGTACTATCTACTTGACCTCTATCTGTATCTAGATATTTAACAACAGAGATTAGCTACAATATATCAGAACTGGTCGCATTGAAGAACTAATCTCTGTATATTGAAATTAGCTGCCAAAAAAATGTATAGGTCAGGACAAGAACATTTGAAAATTTGTACATCAAACAGTGCTTTCATCTTGCTCTTGATCTTGTCACCCCTGGGTGCCAATCACCCAGGGGTGACAAATTAGTGACAGTTGACACTTGTCTTATTCGAGCATCTAAATAATCAATCATTGGAGTATGTCATATACTCGAGGAGCAAAATGAGGACAGCGCATAGATACCTACATCACATTCATACCTTAATATTTTATCAAGTTAACAATTTGTTATATACAAAATATGAGGAGGCAATAGGAGCACAGGTCGCCCTCTGGCCGGGTGGACTGATGACCTGAGGAAGATAGCGTGAAACCGCTGGATCCACAGAGCACAGGACCCGACGAAGGAGCGCCACTTAGGGAAGGCCTATGTCCAGCAGTGGACCTCCAAAGGCTGATGCATGGATGGATATAAATATATTGTTTTTTTTGGGGGTGCTCAGTAGAAAACCGCCCCACTCCCCGGTGCCGACCTGTATTACGCCGCCACTGGGTTCTGTTAATGACACCACTGGACAGGATAGTCAGTGGACTACCAGATGAGTATGAATTCATCTTTTACCACCGTTAAATCACTAAGTAATAACCACAAGGTCACACTCGAGAACGAAGGTGACTTGACACTGGAGCTCACGCCTCCGTTCGGTTGCTCGAAATGATTCTGCGGTTTTCAGACATGCGATCGAGATGGATGAACTTTGCAAGGTTGATTGTTAAATTTTTGTTCTAATTAAAATTATACGCGGCATACAACTATTTAGTACAATGTAATATTATTACGGAATACAATAGTTATAACTCGATTTAAGCAGAAACAAATCAAAGGCTCCATTTCTGTAAAGGTAGACATGACAAGAGATGGTTCTTCTGTCGTATGATTATGATTCTGAGAGACCAACCTATTGAAGGTTGGTCTCTCAGAAACATAATGTATACCTATGTATAAAGCACATTGTCATAATAATGTTTTAGATTAAGCCTGTTTTATACATGAAAGCGATATAAATAAATAAGTTAAATTAAATATGCTAGCTAGCAAAGAATAATTTCATGAATCTTGATTTTGAATGCAACAGTTGATAATCACATGATATAAAATAAAAGAGTCATCAAAATCGGTTCATAAACAAAACAAATACCTACAGCCGAACATAGGAGCTCCTCCTTTTGAAGTCGGTAAAAAGCATATCAATATACAGACAAAGCCGGGTGCAATACTAAACAGGTCGTTATCACGGAACGTTGAACTTGGCATTGACCCAATTGCACTATCCATGGTTCAACGGTCGAATGCGAACAATTCAGACAGAACGATATTACCATTTACCAGTTGTCGTGATGGCATGTCGATGCAAAAAGTATTACCGTGTTCTCTATTGGTTTTCTGTTATACTGTATGCTGTGTATTTGTAAGCTACGTAGTCACTGAAAAAGCCCACTTCAGTCATCAAAGTTGTCGCGCACATACTTAAATTTCAGACTTATATGGTTTTCTCATGAATGCCGTTGTCAGGACTGGACCAAATTAAAATGGGACCAAACTGAAAGCATCAGCTTTCGAATAAAAAAAGAATGATCTAAATTCACCCAGTCATAAGTTATGACGTAACGGAGGTAACAAATATAAAACCTAAAAACATCTACATAATAATATTTTATGTATTTAAGGCCTTCCCTGTTTGTTAAGATAGTGGCAGCATTTGGCTATTGAAAGGGTTGCAAAGCATGTAAAAAGTAATCCATGTGCGTATTAATGTCAAAATTGTTCATACATGATTATAAATATAGTTTGATAGAAATCATGCAAGCCAATTAAATATTTCATAAATTATTTTTATTTTAAAACATTTTGTGCTTCCGCAACTCATTACTTTACATTAATTTCATTATAAATTGTAATCGTAATTAAATTATTGCATTTTACAAAGGCCTTAGTGAAAATAAACAAATGTTTAAATTATTTATTTGCATGCATTTGCTTATTAATGAATAAATTTGATTTGATACGTCTAGGATACGTCTGTACCTTTGATTCTGTTTTTTTTTGTATTTATATAGGTACTTATTGTGTTTATTATGACTTTTTTGTGTGTGATTAATTAACACACACATTTATTTAAATTTAAAATTGTAAAGTATTGTAAAGGCACAATGTGCTTAAAAAAAGGTACCTACTGGCCACTATCTAATGTAAATATGTTATTTGTTTTACGAAATAAAGATTATTCATATTTGTACCTATTTGTATTGTAATTTGAATATAAATATGTTCTGCGACTGTGAGAATGAATATTCACGTTTTGAAGGCAGTGTTGACCAGTATAGATTTTCACTACTTACGTAGGTAGGTACTTACTTTTCGAACTCAATAAAGGAGTAAGAGTTGAAATGTCCAATTTCAGTCTCCAGTGAATAAAATACCATTACTGTATTTTAACTGCCGGGCCTGATTAACGCGGCAATGGAACTATACATTTTTTGATAAAAAAGAGCCGAAATTTCCTGTAACAGCCCGTCCATATACACGTCATTGAGCACTAAAATAACCAGGAAATTACAATGTAGCCTCTAAGGCTTACTTAAGAAAGTCATAAAAGAGTTCCAGTGTAGGTATCGATAAAAGTTTAATGACGTGATTCTTGAGCCTTCACCTTGCAATCGCATCCCAGTGAAGCGTAACGTGGTGAACTGGCAGCGAAATGCCTCTTATTATTTAATAGTATTGAGGCCAAGTTCATTGGGTACGGTTGGATACTCTGAATGCTTCTGTTACGCCACTATTTTCATAATATTTTCGGTTACGTCTAGGTTTGCGACCACGACTATCGTTGTTTTTCCTTATACTGTTCATCTTTTTCCAATATTGTTTTAAATAAAAACTGAGCAACATGAGTCGTTTCCAGTACCTACGATACACGCAGTTAAAAAGTATAGATACATAGGTATATTAATAGTTTTATATGGTAGAAGGTTTATCAAATAAGGTAATAAATAAACATTAGGTATTTATACTATTTCTTAGACAGTGTTTTGTGAGTAAACATTTTAATTGGTAATGAAAACTAGATCTTAAATTTTAACTTTAACTATAACTTTCTTTCTTTCTTTTCTTCTTTGATCTTTCTTATTTCTTAAAGATTTACAATTGCTTAAAAGTATGTCGGTAAGTAGCAAAAATTTATATTCAGAATAGGTACTCAGAATACCTAATTAGTCAGCTTTAGCCGGCTCTAAAGCCAGCTGTAAATTAAAATTATGCATATCATTGGAAAGCAATGATATGAGCCAGACAATATTCTCATAGTCCTTATAATCTTTACTGATCTACACTTCTTAAAACAATCGCCAGATCTTAAATATTAAACACGGGATTTTCTAGGCAAAAATGGCAGCATGAACAATATGAACATCCATAGATTAAATGCCTTTCAAAGTAAATGGTCTGTACACTGTATGTAAACGTTAAGTTTTATAAGGAATTGCTATCATATATATCAATTTATAAAAAACACTATAAATAAACGACGAACAAACACGAATAAAGATTTGTAAGTAATTGATCGCATACTACCTACCACTTCCGAATAGAGTTAGGTATGGCGTAACTAATTAACATGTGTTGATAAACGGCGATTCCTGTTTAAAACCATTAAGCCTACCAGTTCACATTCTAACTAGGGTTGGTAACGATACCATTAAACGTGTTAACTTAAAAAATAAGGTTAGTTAACTTTAATTGCCATGCGTTATTTTGTTCTGCGTGTTACTTATACACAATTATACAATGTAAAATAAGGAGAAAGAAAGAAAAATCATTTATTTGTCACGAACAAGTAATTACACTCCAATACAATTTTCAAAGTTAATTCTTGATGGTGACCGTTATGCATATAATATTATATCGCCAATAACAAAAGATTTATGAGTACGAGTAACAACCATATTTTTATCACGCGGTTTCACCCACGTTAAGATTAGTAACGTAATGTTTTATAGCCTATTACCTTTCTCATGAATGAAGGTATCATAATACAAAAAGAATTTTTCAAATTAGTCCAGCAGTTCCTAAGATTAGCGCGTTCAAACAAACTAACTCTTCAGCTTTATATTATTAGTATTGATAACGTTACAAAAAATATGTTATTTAAAGACCTTAATTCAACTGATAAAATACGGATATACTTATCTATTTCTAATGAGATAAGAGTAATAACGGAAGGAAGGATGGTGGCACAGACCTTGCTTCACTTCCGACGGTTTAGAAACCTGAGGTGAACTCATTGGCCTTAAAACGCGTTTAATGCTCAGCATAAATGTATTAATTGTAATAAAATCGGCTTAAACACCTTCTAAGGCTGTCATTTTTTATTATGATATGTGACAAGTTCATTGGTACTAGATATCCGACAGCGTCGTTGTCGGTGCATAATATGAATGATCGCTGATCTAATTTCACGGAGGTTACAGGAGACCGATCTTTTTTTGGTCCCCATTATTTTTATCCTATGTCTCATGTATGAAGGTTCAACTTCGGCCTTGATGATAAAGAATTTATGGCAATATTAAAATTAAAATTTCAAAAGATTGTTGTTACGAAAGTTAGGCGATAAAGTTATTGCGAATATTGTAGTGTTTTAGTGTATTAGAGTTGAATGTTAGGACAGTGGAATCCCTGTGCAGGGTAAAGCACCTACTCGTATCTTCCTACTGTATCAATTAATACACATCCATGACGATTTCATTCGATCGAAATCATCAATGATTGTTTAAATACGCGGTAATGCTTTGTACAGAAATTTACCTTGATGTAATAACGAGTGGGTAGTAAAGTAATTGAGATTTGGGTAGTAAAATTTAACTGAGAATTTTGGACCGGAAAGAGATACGAACATGTTAAATAATAATAAATTTAAAATTAATATTACGAGTACGTTACATGACCTCAGCAAAATTCTTTTAATTCGTACCTAGTACATAACTTGTTCACCCTCTGTACCTATGTTAGCCAGTTTTGAGGGTTAAGTTGGAAAGGTTTCAAGTGCATAAACCGAATATGACATGTTATAATTTTGACAAAACTTATTTTATGCTGATAAATATTATGCAGTAGGTTCACGCTTTTTTATCGCCTATAAACAGCAAACGAGAATGCAAGCAACTGATCTTTAGTAGTCACTACATCTCAAGGACATCCACGTCCAACATCAAGTAGAGAAAAAGTCCTATCTGAGGTCATACGAGGCGTTGCTTTGCTACTCATGAGGACTGAGATGGTCGCGTCGAATATAATGTGTCCGGCAATCAGCCTCCAAAATACAAGTACTTCCCAAAAGAGTTGTTTAACAGCTGGTTATAAAGCAGCGGTGGTAGCGACCGAGGGTCGAACTGCAAAAGCTTTAAGATCTACCAGTAACTTAATTAATTAAATAAAAGTATGTTAAAAAAGGTTACCAATCAGATACATTCTAAATGTTTACCGAGTGATATATTTGCATTGAAATTTTGATAAATTGTAGGTCACTTAATTGAGTAAATGTTACAAATTACAATCTTCTTGTGCTCTCCGGCCCTCTTGGACTAGGGCACCCTGCTAGCAGGAGCTCATTTTGCCGTCTTGCCAACCAATTGTTACGCCACTGCTCCTGGGCATAAACTCAGTTTTAACACAATAACTGGCTATTAAACCTATGCGTCATTCGAAGTCGCGACCACTGCTCACAGCCGCATGCTTATCTGTCTCCAGTAACTTAAATGTGTGAATTTATGCAGGCCATGGTTAAGACACCAGATAGTTTGAACTAGATTATGTAATTAATACATACAATCCGATGTAAATCATACTAAACGATCAAGGTCGTTCCGCGGCCGCCGACGGACTACGGAATCATTAATCAATATTAATGAAATCGACGAGTTTGTTATTATAATCCTATTCTTATGGTTAAATTGTACCTATTAGTGGATCAGGGAAAAAATTTGCAATGATAAAGAGTTGTAGTCGCTTTAATCATTAAAATCGGGTAAGTAAGTAAAGTTTTTTGTTGTAAATGAATAAATATTCAAGCCTGTTTTTTTAATAATTAATAGATTTTGATGGTGGGAATTTGTTTCCATTGAAATGCATAACATCATCGACCCGTGCTTTAATAATTTATCCGTCACTATTGTCGCGCTGTTAAGAGTGAGTGCATCTCTTATTTGAAATATATTGATAGAATCTCGAATACCAAGTAGTCTTGATGTAGTAAGTGGTAAGTTACTTTACCTACGTCCTTGGCCTAAATTCCGAAACGAAGTATAAACGTAAAGTGTACGTAACATTAGATTTTGTTACTTTACAAACGTTTACTAATAGTGCAATTTACGTATAGGTGCCAATTTATAATACTTATAATAATTTATATTATATCCTGCAATTTGATGTTGTAATGTTTGTTTAGGTACTGTGTAATAATATATATAGGTATTATAGGTATACATCTAAGTACGTAAAGTTGATACATAAGGGTCGTTGTAGAGAATATGTTTCGGAAAAGGTAATACGCTTAATAAATAACTTAAATAATAATTAATTAATTACTTTTCCATTAGACTTTCAACCTTTCTAAGATCAAAAATTGGCAACATATATTCCTCCGATAATCCCAAGTATGTGCTTATTGGTAGAAGAGCTGTGTAGAGTTCATAGTCAGAGCACTCATTTTGTGTAACTGTGACTATTTCTATTTATCATACAGCTACAAATCTGATAAAAGTTAACTTTGGTTTTATTTATTATATTCTATTAAAATGCTTCCTAGATAGATTAACAATAAGTAAATCACTACACAGTATAAAACAAAGTCGCTTTCTTTGTCCCTATATCCCATCAGGGCGGGTCGCTAGTTAATAATTATAACGGTAACAGCATAAAGTACGATATTCATCAATATAAGCCACTCGTAGCAAGGTAGGTAAGGACTTTTGATATATTAGTTCAATCTAATCACGTTCTTAGGTTTATATATTGCATCTGTAGTTAGTTTGAAGACTGCAAATTATTCATCTTGCCCTATCATCATGATGCAAATTAGCTGACAAATTATTTTCTAACGATACACACCACCATGGCCAAACTCGCTTGCACGCAAGCTCAGAATGCCTAATTTAAGCATTTTGCCTCTAGTCGCTACATGCAGATTCTCACCTACCGCCAGACTAGAGAGACATTAGGTATAACTACGTAAATTTATTTACGAATCTGTCCGAAAAATAATCAAACTACAACCCACGTTGGGTTATAGTTTTTAAATATTATAAATGTTCCAAAACCATGAAGTATAGTCGCTGTTCTCCACGATAAACTATCTTCTAGTAGAGGAATTTAACATGGGATCGTTTAAAAAGACACTAAAATATTTTTGTAGCCGCACACCTGACAGTGGCCGGTTGCCATTCACGAGTGAGGGAAGGGGAGGGATGTAGGGTAGTGTAGCCACAAACACCACATCAAGCAGGACCAGTGATACAACTTCTTATATATACAATATAGTCTGTGGATACAACAATGGGATGAATGGTGCGGCCGCGAGAAGAGGAGTGGGTAAATCTCGTAAAATATGGCTGCCAGGGCAAAATAGTACTACCGACAGCGCGAGGATCACAATGTAGCCGACCTGTATAATATATATGCCCAAAGCTATCCTAATTTAAATTAATGATACTGCATACCTATAGTCCTACAGTTACAATTATCAAGCGGCCTACGTGACCAATAACTCGACCGCATTGTTGCAGAATAAATTACTTGTTTCTTGTAGGTAGGTACCTATTTAAGAAAGTTCCGAGCTTGCTATGTCCTAATGTAAACATTTCGAATTATTTATAGCTATGCGTTTTAGGTTTTTTATGAGTTTTATATTTTTTCTGAGTTAAGTCTTTTTTTAAACATTTTGTTACTTTCAAAGAAGACATACTAAAGGAACAACTATGTTTAGTGTTGCCACTCAGCATTCAACTACTACTATGATTTTTCTAAAAGATGCCTATTCGCTGTTAATTTCCATAAAGTAGGTTGCAACTTGCAATGACGAGAAGTTGTTAGAGATTCATCCACCTTTATGTAACAGAATAGTTGTTTTCAAAAAATCATTTAATAAATTTTTTATCTTAAGCCGTTGTTAACTGATTGTGTATTGTTGTTGTAGGTAATAATCGAAGTTAATAAAATATGGAAAGAAATCATGTCACTGTCGAGTGAGTCACCTTCTTCTGTTCATCTTCATTCATATTTAATTAATAGAGATAATACAGCATGCAATGGGGTTTTTTGTGTGACCTCTCCTACTTTAGGCATATTAATTAATTAATTAATTATTATTAGTAGGTATGCGCTATTACTGGAGACGATGCCAAGGTGACTCTTAAGTAGGTAAGTTGGAAACACGGGAAATTATTATATGGCGATAATACTTACTTAGTTCGTAATTAGAATTAGTCTTTATAGATAAAAGTATTTTTTAATTAATAAATAATGCTTAGTCCTTACGCTGTAAATGGACTAAGCGCTTTAGCATGCGATAAAATGTATCGAAACGCATTGTTGTTATTGCTTGCAAGTCCTGCAAACCTTCGATGGCACACTGCTGGGCATGGGCCACAGCCGGGGAAAGCCTGGATCATACTTCACCACGCTGCGTTATTACAGATTGGATGAGAAACGGGTTAGTAAGCAAACCGTGTGTTGTCAATCTGCCCAAAAGGCTTTCGACCAGGTTTATCGACTGTTATCACGTCATATACCTAAAGTAATTCAGTATTACTATTTTATTTAATATTTACTCCTATGTGGTGTACCAAAAAAGAGTTAATACTTATTTAATGTTTAGTTAAATATTTACTTCTGTTACTTTGTGCTCTTGCGCAGGAAGACGGAAGTCTTAAGACTATCGCCTGGAAAGGCGATGTCGTCAACAGGTCGGCCATTTGAGATGAAGTAAACTTTTCGGTTTTATACTCATAATATGGATATGGATATCATGTGTATTTATACAAATTAGTTTTGAAACAACCCAGGCGATTACGACTGACGAATCTACATCGAATGTTACTATCGCAAAACGTAATTTGTAGACATCACCCATAACATTCCGTCAGGCTCTCGGCAATTTTCATTCATATGTCTTTAGGTTATTATCTATGTTTTAAATTTCTACTACAAAAATGTTACCTAAGATTGGTGATTTTACTTTATAGGGTAAAATTATAGGCTTTTATCAAGGAAACGGCATCTTGACTATGCCCTCAGGTAGATAAATATTCCTTGTAGGTACTTGTACTAAAAACTAATTTTCTTT
>DWAV01003081.1:0-10190 GCA_018231305.1 Noctuana lactifera | reverse complement strand
AAGTGTCGTGAGAAGTGTAACATAGACGAATTGTTGTATCAGTCGGTGATGGATTGTCGAATTGGTTGTTTTACCATGCCACATACCAAAACCATTAGTTATTTAATTTCATTAACATAGAGAAAGTAACCACGCGTTGCGGGGTTGCGTCCAGTTTGGCTTTCGACCCTCTTCTTTTATCGTTTTATGTGTATAGAAATGAAATGTAAAGCTACAGTCTGACGTTAAAACAGCCAGCGGATATGAAAAACAGCTAATTAAGCAATCCATCTGCAACGCCTCGAACGCCTGACAATGTATAGTTTTGTTTCAGTTTGTGGTACTCGTCTTGGTATCTGCAGCCTCTGCTGCTCCTCAAAACCCTCAGGATGTGCAAATTATTCGTTACGACTCCAACAACGCGGGCATTGACTCTTACAGTTTTGCGTAAGATTTAATTTGCTATTATTTTTCCTATAATCGATATAATATTAACTTTAATATATAAATAATCTACAATAATTATGTACCTACGAGTATGTAGGTAATCCATACATCTGCCTTATTTATTTTGTAACATCCTTATTAGCTCCTTCACTGGTTGGTTGAAACAGATCATACTCGTAGAGTTAGTGATGACCCCCAATTGTAGCAGAATGTACTGTAACAAGTTTTGTGTTGTACCTACATATGTATTTAATTTCAGATGGGAGCTCTCAGATGGCAGCAAACACGAAGAACAAGGTCAGCTAAGAAACCAAGGAACGGAAAATGAAGGTGTCGCGGTTCAAGGGCAGTATGCCTGGGTTGGACCTGACGGTGTGACTTACACTGTGACTTACATCGCTGACGAGAACGGTTTCCAGCCACAAATCCAGCAAGGGCCTGGTGGTGCTGTACCATCAGCAGTTGTAGCATCTCTGTTAGGCTGAATAACACTTTCCCATATCGGAGACCTGTCTGTAAATAGCACAATAGTTAGGAGACTGTATATAATATTTATATGCAGTAGGTACTGTTAGGATATTTTGTATAAACAATTAAAGTTGTTAAGTATTTAATTGACTTGTTTTACTCCCACAAAAACTGTACATCTGATAAAAATTATGAGAACAGGCAAAAATCGGTGCGAAAAGTATATGGGTAATGCAAGGGTAACGATATTAGATTATTATACCATCCTATGAATTCACACAAAATAAAACTGAAATAACACAATACAATAATTTGGTTTAATAGGGGTGACCTGTCTTCATTTTAGGAAAATAGCAACGCATTAACATACAACTTTAGAATAATAGTTTTACTCTATTGGAGCTTGAACGGCTGTCTATATTATGTTGTAGTGACCATCACATCAAATTCAAATTCAATGGAAGTGAAATAAAACCAAACAGTGCAGCTGCTTATTATACAGTTATAGTAGCTTTGTAGCAGTAGTAAATAGGTATATTAAAAATAAATGTTTTCCTTAAGCCAGTTCTGAAAACTAAATACTTACAACTCTTCGTAGTACCTAAAATGCAATTGATTTACTTACACAATATATTTATAACGAATTTCTTATATTTCAACTGACTTCAAAAAAGGAGGAGTGTTCTTAATTTGAACGTACCTATATGTTTTTTTTATGTGTATTCGCGGATAACTTCGTCGTTTATGTCGATTTTAAAGTTTTTTTTATATTAAAAATAAAACAAAATATTACATTAAAGTGAAAGGGTTAACGCTCGCGGTAGCACGACTTCAGTTACAAATATGTCAAGACTCTTAAGAAATTCCGCAAACTAATAATCAATGAAGAAATAATTTAATACTTAATGTTGCTGCGCAAGGGTCGAAACACATTGATCGACGGGCTTTCGCATTTTGCCGATTGAAAGGAAAAAGACTATGTCGATCGCTCGCTTTCGGAGCAGTTCGCATCAGTACGCGTTCGTATCCGTACGCAGTTGTAAGGAAACGTTCGCTTCCTTACGTTATTTTTGCAACTTTTTATTATTAATAAATTAATAAAAATAAAAAGGAATCATGGTAGACGGTTAAAGTTTAAGCATACTAACCAGAAACTACTCAAAATTTGCATAGACCCCATAAGTTGTAAAAAGTCATATTTAATAAATCCTACTAATATTATAAATGCGAAACTTCGTGAGGATGACCCACGTTTCACAAACTTGGCTCCCATTTTTATATTTTTTCTATTTCATATTATAGAATAAACCATTAACATAAAGCGCTAGGTAAAAGCTAGTTAGCTAAAAAATTTATAAAAAAACTAAATTATTCGTTGTTTCGGTATTAGCATATTGTGATTTGATCAACTTATCTATAATAGGTATAGCTATCACCTATGAAGCTTAAATATAAGGATGCGATTCAGTCGCGGGCGTTTAGTCCACGAACTAACATTTCCGTTTAGAATGAAACCGGTCAGTATTTAGGTTTTATTTATACATGTGTTATGTGTTTTGTGTGGTGTTTTATGTGAAATCGGATTTAGGAAGGAATATTGGTCTGACCAACAAGAAAATTTAATAGAGTAATAATAATAAGTACCTTCGTATATATTTGCGTATCAATTTATGGATAGATGAGAAATTAATAATTTTATAAAATTATAGACAGCTTTAACAGTGGTGACAAGGTGGTTATTATTTATTTATTTAACAACTAGCCGCCAACGCCCCGGCTTCGCACAGGTTTATTAACGAATTTGTACACCCGTTTTTTAATGTAACAGATAAAACAACGTAAGAAACTAAACGTCAATATGCCAATTCTGTTTGTATACTGCACTTTTATATGGAGATTTAACCCAAATTTCCACTTTTCCGTTTAATTCTTTCAATTTTTTCATACAAAACTAGTCCCGACCAAAACAAACGCAATAAAAAAAAATTTACGCTTACAAATTATATATCAGGATAATGGAATTAATGTTTCGCGCGGTTCCGTTTTAACGATAACTAATGCTAACTGTTTAGTAGGTAGGTATACATACTTAACATTGTGTCATTGGTTTTCAATTACGATCTTGGGCTTAAGCAAAAGAAACAAGAAATTTATTTTGGAGATGTGCCCCATAGACCAAATGAGGCTATTCGGTTTATGATGTACCTACTCTGAAATCTCTGAATATGCTATGAATCTGAATATGGCGTTTGTGAAAGGAATTCTGTATGAAGTCCGTAAGACGTTTATCAAATACATGCGCCAAACATACCTACGCATCGATTGTTGCGAATACGAAGCGTTATGTCAAAAACTATGCGATAGCGACAGGAATGCGACTATTTTTTTATGTGTATGTGTTTTGTAATCGTGTGTGAGGATATGGATTCACTCTTTAATATAATAAGTTATTAGTATAGCTTTTCGTTTTGCAGATTTATGCACTCTGCATTATAGCTGTGGTGGCCGCGACGCCAACCAGCAGAGTTTTTTATTCTACTGACGATGTCGAACTTCACTATGAACAAAACATTTTAGATCGCGACCTATATAATTACTCGTAAGTTTCTTTACTTTGGTTTCAGTACATTTTGCATTGGTTATAAATTTAGAGATGGTTGTTCCACTAATGTACCTACAACCTTATGTAGGACTGCCCCTGTATCTGTTATGTTCGAGATCTATATATTATATAGGATGTCTACAGGATTTTTAAACACAGGGTAGACTGCAAACATACCATGTTGACGCACGGCTTCGTCAAGTTAAAAGTAATTCAGCTCAGGCGTTGGTAGTATCGAGTAGATTGCCACTTTCTGCGAAGCCAAATTACTGACTTGACGACTAGTCTTTTTGGCGTCCAAGCAAATTTACCACGCGACTTAATGTAAATGAGGATTAAACGCTATGCAGACCGGAACAGTTAACTACCATTTGCACAAAAAATTAATTTTCCAGCCCATTCTAATATCTGTTTCATTGAATCATTTCAGTTTTCAGTGTTGAATTTGGAGATTTAAATATTTTAGTTCAATTAACGGTCTATGTTACAGATTCAAGACAATTGCAGAAAACAGTGGTATAGAAAGGAAAGAACAAGGCGAACTTAAGAACGATGGGAATGGAAATGAAATCCTTGTTGTGAGTGGTTATTACTCATGGGAAGATGAAGACGGTGTGATCTATAATGTTACCTACGTCGCTGACGAGAACGGCTTTCAACCTCATTTGACAAAAACAGAACCACAACCACCTGGAAGCGGGGCTGTTCTCGCATCATTACTCGGTTAAAACAAAACATAAATCACACTAGTTTTGACATTTATATATTTTGTAACAATTACCTATAATCATAAACGTTGAACTAATTGGAAAACAATACAATAATTCTTGATTGTACACCATATAGGACACATAAACAAGCACACAGAAGTAGGTACAGCAAAATATACAGGGTTCAGATAATATTTGGTCATGTCGCAAATAGAGAGGTCTATTCTAAACAACCTTGTTACAGTGAAGCAGCTGTCAAAAATAGGGATTAGGGTGTACAACACATTATAATTAACATACATAACACAAAAAATTGGGCAAGTATAAATAGTTACGGAAAGGTTTGTCAGTAACAAAAACACGGTTTGAGTAGATAAAAAAAGAGATTTATATGGATTAGAAATAAATATAGTAATACAAGGAACAGTAAATAGAGGAATAATTAAAAACGTTATCGACTTTTATTTACCTACAAAATTAATTAGTCAAAAATTTTATTCCACTTACAGGATCAAATTTTCTCCATTTCTGCTATTGAATCCGTAAAAGTCCACTGGTCTTGTCCCATATTATGCTGCATTTTCCAACAAATAAAGCATGTCCAAAACTAGACTGTTAATTATAAAGTAATAAAGCCTTATCTGTTGGAAAACTACAGAATTAATATTGACATGAATAAAATGTGTGTTTGCCAAATTGTTGGTTTTTTTTAGTGTTGGTACATACGTAAGACCATGCCTTCGACCCTTTTTTTATGTCCCACTGCTGGGCACGGGGCTCTCCCCACAACCGGGGAAAGCCGTAAGACCATACTACATTTAATACATCTGAATTTTGGCAAGTATACACAAATTAGACCTGTCTTTAGACGCGCTGAAAACGGATATGAAAGTCTATTTAGCATTTATGTTATTAAAAATACCATTATTTGTTATACCTACTAGGTATTTCATTTTTAGCGTTCCGTGCCCAAAGGCTAAACGGGAAGTTATTACTAAGATTCAGACTTATCAAAGATATTTGTATTGACGCTTTTAACGAATACTACAAAACAGAATAAAATAAATTTAATATGTAAGATTCCTATACAAGAAACGTGATTTTTTGCTCGTTTTTGTTGCTAACGGTTATTGATAACGGCAATAGGTAGAAGCTAAAAATATTCACAGAATATTGAGTTATATATTCACTTTAAAAATAAACACTTACAAAATGATACTAAGCCGTGTAAAATACTTAAGGTTATATTGTATTGACCCAAGTACCTTCCTAAAATAATCTTATTTTAAATGCACTAGTAATTTACTTATTAATTACAAGTATGTATGTTATCTGTCGTTTCGACGTGTCGTTTTGGAAGTTTTGGTTGTTTTAAAAATACTTAAATGAAATTGAAAGTACCTACATATTTTGGTTAATTTCACAAGGCCCCACGAAAAACAGCACATAGTATGTTGTTGTAGAAAAAATATTTCATCAATTCTTATAAATAGTCGCCATGTTTTATAATTTGCTCTCCATTAAGTACTATATAGAACCATTGTAAGCGAATTAGTACTTGTAGCAGTTTGAGTCCTTATAACTCGCCTAAAATTTTTGTTCACACTATAACAACGCAGGCTTATAATGATCTAAGCTAAGCCAAATGCGACTATATAAAACGCTACTATACTATATACAGCATCAAAATTTAGTTTAATTTTAGTTTTACTGAAAACAATTTTATTATAAGACACTAAGACTTATGCTTAAAAGTGTCATGCAAGATAATCTTGTAGCTAACTATCAGACAGATATAATAGCAAATGTACTTGAGGACATCTATGGTTATGAAATGATGATTCTAGTAAAAGTATCTAATAAATATTTTATACGTCAATCTTTTAGCGAATTATAACATGAGATTATAATGCTTGACCAATTCTTTTATAATAAACTTAAGTACATATTAGTAGTTTCAGCCTTATAATATTTTTATAGGATTATTTTTCCTGTTGTATGCAATCGAATTGTTGTGAATGTTGTTATATAGTATTTGATAATGAAAATCGACTTTGCCATTCTCAGTACCTATCTAGAGCATCTTAATAATCTACCAATCTATGCAGTATATGCTAAAAATTAAAAAAGACCGAACGTTGCCACTCCTGGATATTCAAGTAACGGCTAAAGAAGATGGATCTATAAGCCACAAGGCCTACAGGAGATCGACACACAGACGACACTTACCTTAAAGGACTGTAAAACTTGCATGTCACTTCACACCATCACCTCAGTCATCTGAGTAAATTTATGTGATTAGCCCATAACCAATCGTGCCTTTGACTTGTGCGAGAGTGAAAACCTCACAAAAGAGCTTTCTTATTTTCAACATGTGTTACCCAGGTACGGTTACAAAGCTACTATATTTGAAAGCAGTTACATATAAAATAGTAAGAATACTAGCGAAGTACTCCATTAAAAATATTATTACTCTCCCAGGTGAAAACCAAAGGTTGTGTTCGCCGAAAGATACCTTTTGAACAAACCGGAGTGAAATTGACTACTCTGTATTCTATTACTACTAAGTATGTTAGCGTCAGTCATGAAGTTCACTAGATGTCCGCAAAGGTAAAGATCGTATGTAAATAAAATCGAAACCTTTGGCTACTTTAACACATAGATATTTCACAAATATGTTCCAAGTAGGGGCGAGTGGTTTACCTTCACTGATGATTCCGTATTAACATATCGTTCTAGTATTTTAAAACATAAAATAATTCACCGGCTAAAGATATAAAGGATGAGATTTAAACGCTCGCGTTTACATCTTCTTGTATAGTCAACGAAAGATCATCTTCACTATGAAACTGGTTAGTGTTAATATCTATAGTGAACTAGTGAACTGAAACAGTGTCATGTTACCACATGTCAAATGGGAAAAGAATGTAGTATCTACCGTTTTATATATTTTGGCCTTTATCGATCTACTTATTAATAAACGAAACTATAAGAAGACATAATTAAATTATTCTCGTTTATTTTAAAAAGATAGTAATGACCCGTTATTAAATATGTTTGTTGAATGCTTACTACAGATTATTGCTCTGTGCCTGGTAGCTGTAGTAGCAGCAGCTCCACCACCAAGAGTGACCTACTCCACTGACAATGTGCAGCTTCTCCGATTTGATAACGAAAACTTCGGAAGTGGCAGCTACAGATACGCGTAAGTTTAATTTTAATTATTATAAATGTTTACTAATGCAGGCGTTCTACTTGTGCATTTATTAGTTTTATTTGTTTGAAAATAATTTATGTACCTATACTGAAATCTTAAAAATAAAACATTGTACAATGAACATAGAAACTGCTTATTTCTATCTGAAATTTCGTTCAGCATTTCACATTTTTTAATTTATAGTTTTAACGCAATCTATGTTAAAATTTTTGGTTCCATTGTTATATCAAGTGTGAAAATTAGTAAGAAGTTAATAATAGCAGATAGATTGATAAATGAATGAATGTTTTTTAAAGTTTGACTACTATACATTTTAATCAAATCAAATTAAAAGTGTACTATGATTATTAAAACAAAACCAGTCTTCAAGAGTTGGTCTCATCTTCATTTTATTTTTATACATTCTTAAAGCATTACTCTTAAGAAATATTAAATAACTTAGTGAATAATCGCTCATTCGGCTCCTATAATTTATAGTCGCGAATTATCAGTTTGTTATTTTTTAGATTCTTAGTTAGTTTTGATCAAGTAATACGTAACACGCGTATATTTTATACCACAAGGGATTCTATTTCCCAGACAGCGCTTAATGAGATTCCAGGAATAATAAAGTTTGAAGAACTATTATATCTCATCAGTTAAAATAATCTCCACTATCTAAGTATTTATAATATGCAAATGATGGCGAAACCACATAGCAGATCGGTACTTTTGTACCGTTCTGATGATAATCATATTGCCTTGTTTCATCTGTTAACCAATTGAGTGAATCTTGCCTTTTATGGCCCAAGGCTAGCTAGTTATGTTAGAAGTAATATTTTAATTCAAAAAATCTTGGAATGCATTCGAATAGTTATATATATATATATATTACATGTGCCAATTGACATCTGAAACTTTGATAGCATGGAAAATAACCTTTTGTTGCGACAATAATTGAATCTTTATGTCTCACAAAAATTAGATAGATAGAAACATTTATTTACAGAATATTGCTGCAACAATTAGACATCTCGTAGGTACCCTTATGAATATGTTATAACTATCCTTATCTTAACAATAATAAGCTTAATATGTAAGTATAAATAAATAGGATTACGGTAGCAAGACCCTATAAATGGGATCATACCTACTTCGCTGTACCGCAGCCGCAAATCAACTACGTGCCTTGATTTTCAGTATGACCCAGAATACAAGTTATTTAATGTCAATTAAAATTATTTAATAAAAAGTTAAATAACTAAAACGTTCCAAAATTGCAGATTTGACCAAACAGATGGGACTAAGCAGGAAGAACAAGGCGAGCTTAGGAACGAGGGAACTAAGGACGAATTCATCGCTGTGAAAGGTTCCTACTCATGGGTGGGCCCCGACGGTGTGACGTATATCGTTACCTACATTGCTGACGAGGGCGGTTTCCAGCCTGAAATCGAACAAGGACCAGGAGGGGCCGTCCCTGGTGCAGTAGTTGCATCACTTCTCGGTTAAACGATCCTAACAAAACTAGTCGATGTTATTTTACTTAGATTTATACAAGTTATGTAACATATTATGTTTATGTTGTACATTTATTTAATTAAAATTAAAAAATATTATATTTTGTTTCCTTTAAAATTATGTCTTGTTTGTTTGGAAGAATTTGCTCCAATAAAACCGCCCCTTTTTTTCTATAATAGTACGACAGAATGAAAAAAAAATTATTTATACTACTGTGTTTGCTCTTGTATTGAAATATAAAAATGTTAGCACCATACTGTCATCGTAAGCCTATTTTTAAGAAATATTTTTTAAGAAAAATAATAATTTTATTATGCTTACACTAGCTGACAAGCTAAAAACGTTGCTCTGTAATGGTTCACTCACCATTCGATTCACGACAGGGCAAAAATTTTAATAATGAGTTTAGATTTCTGGGTTTTTGTGTAAATGTGTTGGTGTGTATCAATGTAACACAGGAAAACCTAGTAAGGGGATATGAATATGAGACGTTAATAATACCTGCCTAATGCCTCCAACCCTTTTTATGTCCCACTGCTGGGCACGGGTCTCTCCCCACAAACTGCCTGCCCACAACCTGCCTAATACTGCCTATTAATAATAATAATTTGCTAGCCAGATCTGTATCTCTATATGTGTTATTATTTTCGTTAACTACAAAGCGTTTCTGTAACGCGTTTGCTTAGATGGTCTCGTAGTTTGTTTCAAATCTTATTTAAATTGTAAGTGATTAAAGTTTTTAGGCAAAATCAAAAAAGAAAAAAAATGAGATTATGTTATTTTTTTGGAATGTTTGTTGTTTCATAACTCCGTCATTTATTAACCCAGTTAAGGTTACTTCTAGGTGGTTTTCGTAGAAAAATGTTGATGACTTAACCATAGGGTTCAGTGATACAGTACGGAAAAGTATCAAATACATAGCAATAAAATAAAATCACTATCGATTATGTCAGGATCCTATGATAGATATTGGTGTTGTAGGTACGTAATAAAGAAGCTGTTTTATTATAAACGAGACAGTAAAAAACATAATCTCTTTTCTATTTTTGGCAATGACGATTCTCTGAAAATATGCAGTAAAAAACCAAATATCAAGTTCCTCATTATAAGAACCTTGTTTTGTAGAGAGCTATTGAATGGACATTTGGATGACACGTAACATTCTTGAAAATCTAAGGTGCAGCATACACGGAAATAGAGTTTTCATCTATTTAAGCAAGGTCGTTAATAACTGGTAGATTACGAGTTTGGGTTTTTCCAAGAAGGGAAT
>DWAV01003080.1:0-10190 GCA_018231305.1 Noctuana lactifera | reverse complement strand
CCGCCGGGGATGGAACCCGGGACCCTTCGAATGGTGGACTGGCGTGGTAACCACTACACCACACGGGTCGTCGTATTACTTACCACACCTCTACGTCATCGTCACTGCCTGGCTGCTCATGTGCGGTCAGTCAGTACACCACTACAACCTGTTTCGATGTCACGTGACTGCTGGCTGACAACTGATGTAAACACAATGAGATTAAGAGTCCATAATGGGCCTGATGTGATATAAATCTTGCTCCCTTAATAATAATTAAACCGTTCATTCTATAAGTTAAATTGTATGTTTTACGGATTAATTAAGGTTATTATTATTATATTTTAATCTGATTTAATTTAAACTCATTTCTTTAATTACAGCGATGGGTATGGGACTGTGCGTGACGTTTATCGCTCTGATACGGCTGCCGTCGCTGAAGGTGTCTACGCTATTGCTTACGGGGCTACTGTTGTATGATGTGTTCTGGGTGTTCTTCTCGTCATACATCTTCACAACTAATGTCATGGTGAAGGTTGCTACCAGGTAAATTAGAATAGTCAATAATTGTTTCTATCTTCAATCAATATAATGCAAGTAGATTAATTGAGCTTAGGAATAAGTAAGTAACTAATTAGTACTTTATTAAAAATTTTGATTATAATATATTTCTTTTATTATGGTGTCTGTTTTGTTGTATTGGTTTATATTATATAATAATCATCGTTTATTTTGGAAATATTAGTCTACGTATAACATAAATAATATTAACACAACACACTTTACCTGTAATTTCCCAGGCCGGCGGAGAACCCGATGAACGTGGTGGCGCGGCGGCTGCAGCTGGGCGGCGCGCTGCGGGACGCGCCCAAGCTGTCGCTGCCAGCCAAGCTCGTCTTCCCCTCCATGCACCACCAGGGACACTTCTCCATGCTCGGTATGCACACATACATTAGACTGGCGGAGAACATCATGCGGGACGCGCCATGCTGTCGCCTCTCAAGCTGGCAGTTTGGTGAACATCGCATGCCTTTTATGGTGAACCCTCAGGCATGCAAATGCTATCACCATGTTTTCCTTCACCGTTAAAAACAAGGCTTAGATACATTTAATTGCTTAAAACGCACATAACTTAGAAAAGAAATTATTTTTTCAGGTCTAGGTGACATAGTAATGCCAGGTCTCCTTTTGTGCTTTGTGCTTCGTTATGACGCATACAAAAAGGCTCATCTTGTATGCCAAATGGGACAAGTGCCTGGTCCTAGGACTATGGTAAGCAATAGTATATACTATGTATATTAACATGTGTAGAATACTTTAAAAATTAGCTGTGGTTTTAAAAATAATTTAATAAATTAAGAAAATTACAGTTATATTTGCACACACTATACTCACATTTTATATAATATGCAATTTCTCATTAAACCAAAAATTTCAAATTTTATAACTACGACTATTAGTCCGCTATACGCCTGTTTGTTACTGGGGTATCAGGTATATAATAGACGAATGTTTCCCGCCAGGGCTCGAGGCTGACGTACTTCCACTGCTCGCTGCTGGGCTACTTCCTGGGCCTGCTGACGGCCACGGTGTCGGCGGAGGTGTTCAAGGCGGCGCAGCCCGCGCTACTCTACCTCGTGCCCTTCACGCTCTTGCCTCTGCTCACTATGGCTTATGTCAAGGTATTATATATTTCCGGGAACTAAGATGGTTGCCTCACATAATAGTATAGAAAATCCAGTAACACGTACAAAATGCTGTAACGAATTCCCTTCGATATTCTCCAATCTAGCTCTGTCACAAACAATAATTCAAAATAAAAATATTCTACAGTCCCTTGTGGAACGTTAAGTATTAATTCCTCCAAAATTCCGACTGACAGGGCGATTTGAGAAGAATGTGGAGCGAGCCGTTCATCGCGCCTCCGGGCAAGGCGGCCGCAGACTTCGACGTGTGACGCGAGCACCCGAACCACGCCCATGTCATTTGAACTACTCGAAACCAGTGACAAGATACTGTGAACACATACTGACCAACATATTGAAGCTATACCTGTCAAATCTAACCTCTAAACCTTTAAAACCTCGTAACATTGAGAAGTACCAACACATTACTCTGGAAGGTAAGATCATTGTATTTTCAAAGTCACGAGTGAATGCCAATAGACTTGTGAGACCATACTTAACAAGGCAAACATTTAGGAGTAATAATCCATCTAAGTTGCATAGTAGGTTTGCTCGATATCAGAACTTATAGATGATTGCAGTTACCACTTGACGTAAGGTGATCTGCATGGTATTAATAGAATTTTATTGTCACAGTAACAGAATTACTTCCGTGTAATGTGTATGATGCTTTCTTTCTCCACTGATCGATACAGTTTATTTAACACGCTTAGCACTAACTTGTAAATGCAATGGCTTTTGACATCAAATGCAATCTCAATGCTCCTAGAAAACGTGGAAGATTGTCAGACTACCTGAATATCAAGTTATATATGAATATAATGAGTTTAATAACTAAATACTGTCCTCCTATATTATAAGATGTTAAAGACACATTGCCAGTTTGCTCCTTCATTTGCAAACATAGGTTAAATTCAAAGTATTTGGTTTGTAACGTTAAACATAAACATGAAATTAATATTTCAGCCCCAGAGCGACAAATTTGTAATATTATTCTCTAATGATATTTTAATGTATAAAAATGCATGTATAAAATTTGTAATGCAATTAGTAAATCATACAGGTTAGACAAAATAAAATTTGAAAAAATATTAATTATATTAATTTATTAAGTGGGTAATATACATATTTTCATCTCACTTCTGAGTATATAGGGTGCACTAATTACGTAGGTTCTTATAGGTGAAACAGCCTAATGCTTGTACAGTTAGACAAGGTGTTACTTTCATTCTTTGATTCATTGTATTGATGTTGTTAATTATTGCGGAGAGATAATACACCATAGCTAATAAATTGAATATTAACTCAGAGATACTATGTTAGTTGTTGAGTTAACGAATGTTTCTATTGATGTGTCACAAAATAATTTATGGATGTTGAGTAGAATATGAACAAAGTTGTTGTAGTTAAGAAAATAAAGGAATATTGAAATACTTAGTAAAAAAAGATCTATGGTAAGTGTTTTGAAAATTTTGATGAGGATTATAAACATCCTGTATTGTTGTGAAATTCAAAATTTGTCAAATTGTTGCTGTAACTCCCAACTGACTGCCCATGCATTTTAGGTTATATTGTATTGATGTGTTTATGATTAAATGAATATGATTATGAAGACATAGTGTATGTTAGGTTAGACTTAGTAAATATGTTTTGTTTTCATTACATTAGATAAAATAGGTCGTATAGAATGTGGAAGGTACACAATTACACATTTTAATTGTAAGAGGTCATATGGTTAAAATAAGCTAAACATTGAAACAAGTGCACAATGATGTATTTACACAACTTGTTATATGATCAATAATTAAATACTCAAGCAACTATTTTAAAAACACCGCCTAGAAAAAAATCTCTATAAAGTAATGGCATAGGTACTCATTTTGTGTGGATTTTTGTTAAACTGTGTATATACGTTAATGAAAAATGACTAGTGAACATTACAAGCAGAGGATTGCAGCGTTAGTTCATACAATATACATCTACCATATAGCTACTATCCAAAGCAGGGTTTGGTGAAAGGAACAAGAAATTAGTTAGCTGAACAATGCATCAGAACAAAAGAATCCATAATATTTGGTGCCAAATCCCTTGTTTCCACCAAAACTCGCTTTTCATTACATCAGTTCGCGTTGTTATTAAAAATCATATCTATTTAAATATGTGAAAGTTTATGTATATGTAAAATGTAGTTTTATTATAGAATAGCAATTCTGCATCACATCGCTTAATATTTTTATTCATAAAATATAAATTCCATTATTTTCTAGACGAATCTCGTTAGCGAATTTATAAACTGCGTTTTTATCGTAAATAAATAAAGGTTTACGCGGCCGCTAAATAAGTGTTTTTTATTGCTAAGATGTTTTTTGTTCATGACGATCAAACTTTGTTGTCACTGCCTTGGACTGATGTTTTCAATGAAGATTTTTCTATGTGTTACAAGAAGTATTAAAAACAAAAATTTAGTCTAGATGTCAACTAAAGCTAACTATTGTTGTTATTATTATAACAACTCTATTGTTGTTGTAAATTATTTGATTGAATTTAAAGGAGATGTTAAATATATATAGTGTTAAGCATCATAAGTTAGTGTATTTGGTATGACTCATACCATACGAGTGATTTGAGTTTTTAGAATTTTTTTTATATTAATTTTCGATAACTACTTTTTATACTTTATAGTTATTGATAAGTTTAGTGTGAAGATGTAACTGAAACTAACATACAATGTTTCGTTAACACTCAATAGTGATTTGTCAGTAATTTTTTTGAGGCTAATGAATGATATTTTTACAGATAAATTAAATTAGGATTTTCCTCAAATTATAATCAAAATTTTGTTTAATATTCAATTTTAAGACTAATTTATTAAAAGATTATTATCTTGAAAAGGGGGTGCATATGATAATAAAATATGTTTTTTTTACTTACATTTACTAAGTTCAATTTTAGAACCTAAAACAATTGTTTGCATCACAATGAAATTGAATTAAACAATGAAATACAAAATGCAATATATTTAGGTCTTTCAAATTGTAATGCAATAAAATATTTGTATTTTGTATCAATATTATCAATGCCACGTTATTTTACGTAATGAAAATATAAATATTATATATAACATAATTGTTCATCTCTGTACCCTAAAAGATCTCAGAGGCCTCGAATTCCTATGTCTAAACCTAAGTTTAATTTGTGGAATCTGTCCTTTTCACTCTTGTCAATTTAAATCTTGTAAACTTTTGTGTACTTTTTGGAAGGATATACAAAAGTGCAAACAAAATTTTCATTAATTAATGTACATAAGATTGGTGTTATGTAATTTAAATCACTTGGTCATAATGTCTCACCTCAAATTGTAAATATTGCTCACACATGACATCTACTTATCCCACGAAATTTAAGTGCATTTAATATTTTCTGTAAGTATATGTAAACTGTGGCTACAATACTTAATAAAAATATTAGATGCAGTGTCTGCTGTGTATTTTAATTTATACCAACCGATTTCATGTGTCTTTTACTATTAATTTTGTTTTAGTTAGTTTTACTGAATTGAATTGAATTAAATCTAAACCTCACAGCCCCACATAGATATAAACCCATCTGTATAATATATGGAAGCTGACATTAAGTATTGTCACAAGCTCACGAAGTAATGGTACTGTGGGTGGTGTTGCTGTTGACACGATGTCACCAGATAATCCCATATTTAATATGTTTGCAATCAATCAACTATATGAACAGAGAACTTCTTGCGCCCCAAGCTGTCGATGAACTAGAGCGGCTCCTTGCCAGGACTGCGCAGTAGCCATGGACCCCCCATACGTTAAGGAAGACTAAACTTAATCTGAGGACGTAACTTTTACGGGGCTTTAATGCTCGCTGCTCTTAAGGACTCTTATGATCAAAGATCCCGATATAAACCGACCTTCACCAATCAGGTTAATGGACTAAACATATTTTTTATGTAATTTAATTCATCAAAAAATATATTGCATATGGGTTGCCTAGCAAATTTCAGTCCAGAATATTTTTAATTAATTTTTAAAAAACTTTTTTTTAATATTTCACCGGTTTGGTTAGTGGATAAATTCTACACCAATCCAAAGTATGCAACCCATAGTAAATGCAAAAGCTAGGTTGCCTATATTTTTTCCGTCACAACCTTTAGGTTGCCAGGTATGAACAGGTAAATCGACAAAATAGTAATTTGCAACGGTGTGGTTAATTAATAAAACTTAAATAAAAATAAAGATTATTTAATTACAAACACGGTGATACAGGGTTGCCTGCGAAAAATCAGTCCTGAATATGGGTTGCCAAATTTTAAAAGATTAAGTTTTGCTCCCAATGAATCTGTGCGACTGAGAGGTCTCTACCTGCATTCCCATGCGATAAAAGAGTACAGGAGAGGAGAGATTTTTTAATTTATTTATTGTTTGTGAGTATGTGTAGTACTTATACCTATAAAAATAAAAGACATGATGTTACAATCTATTCAACTTTATTACTTTCAACTTTTTTATTAGTGTCCCTCTTTTCAATGAACCTCAATTGTTTCTTTTTCATTCTCTTCAGTTTAGCTGTGTTGGTGATAACCTGCACAATCTCAGATTTGCGCTTGTTTATCTCGGCCCGTTTTATATTCTCTCGCCTCCGCTCCTTGCGTGTGAGCTCCTGCTCTTTCACCTGCTCTTTTAATTGTTTAGATAGCTCTTTAGTCCTTTTCAACTCTAATCTTAAAGCTGTTTTCTTCTGAAAGTCCTGTTTTAATCCCTTGCTTTTATTTATTGATGAAAACCTATAAAAAAAAAATTAATTCAATTTATCTGATTGAAATAACTATGGTACCTACGATAAAAAATATTATTTGTGTATACAAATTATTCCATTTATATTCTGTGTTGGACAAGTTAACATGTAGTCAAAACCTGTTGCCTATTTGGCACCTCAGGATTCAGGTCGGCAATCTGTGAAAATAAAATATTAGCCTATAAGGGACCTAACCTAGGGAACTCTTGTCTTTATTATGTACTATTTATATTATACATATTATTATTTTACGTATTTTCACATCTTCAAATCTTAATGTTTGGCATGGATATGACTAGCCTGATAGGGCATAGCTTACTTTTATAAAAGGGTCATGCTGGTGTTATGAGGCCCACAATAATTATCATTTTACTTAGACAAAGCAGAATTTAATGTGTTGATATTTGTATAAAGTAGATAGGTACTTATATATTGAAAGTTTATAATTAGCGAATAAAGGTTGTTGTGCATTACTTATGGTATGTAAAATTATTTATAAGTATGACCAACTGAAAAATAAGGAAGATAACCTAATATCGACATACTGTCAAAGAAAAATGAGTTGCGTACCTTTCCTTTTTGGACTTCCAAAATCTCCCAGATTTTGGCTTGCCCCGTATATCGATTTCTTTCTTTGCATTATCACTTAATTTAATTAAAACGGGGACTTCTGTCGAATCTTCCGAAACTGCGATAAGGTTTTTCCTTTTAATATCATTTAAAATTGAATTTACTTTTTCTTCTTTGTTAGTGGCCATGTTAGATTAGAATTTTATCTTACAACTTTATATCTGCCTTAAAACTTTTATGTTTCAAAAATTAAAAATACGATTAAAACCGTCAAACACGTGCGCTTATAATTAATTCCTTCCTAGTCTTCTACGGTGCATTTTCGTTTTTGTTTTTGACAAGTTTGATCACAGAACACCAACCTCCTAGTTTGATTGATTGACCTACCTACCTAGTCTACCTACGTCAAACTGTGATTAACACAGAACACTTATTAGTGATCAAATCAAAGACCACAAAGTTCACTTAATTTTTTTTCATCTTTGAACTTTCAATTTATCCGAAGCTATAAATAGGAGTACATTTACTATAAGTCTTTGAATAAAAGTTAAAATCCAATTATTAATTAAAGAGTAAATGATAAAAAAATAACTGAAAAAATAATGTATGACTATTCGTGTATTACTAGATTAAAATGGTCGTATCCAAGGCATCAATCAAATTCAGTTATTAGTCGAAATAGACAAAGTAAAAATAGTCAATGTCAAACTTTAACTGTCATTTCATTTGTAAAATTGAAAGGCCAAGGAAGGAAATTCGTGATTCATTGATTCATTTTAATGATAAAAATTACAATTCAATTTAGTATAATTACTTTTTTAATACCAACAAGGTGAAGCTATTCGGGAATTTCTTAGTCATATATAATTTTTAAGTATACAATATGCCGGTGAGTTTTCCTCAAATTCATTTAATGCAATTTTCCGTATACATAAGTTTTTAACGAAAGCTATAATGTCGATTGATAGGCTTACCATTCAACGCTGGTGTATGACTCCCAGTCCGTTGGAAATCTGGCTCTGTTGCCAATTCGGACTACATTCCGAGGTCCCGCTCCAATTAGTCCAAAAATTGAGTTGGATATTATCGATGAGGCGCTCAACTACTTTAAAGCCAACGTATTCTTTAGATTCTACGAGATTAAGGTAAGCTAAATTGTGTACATTGTAAACTGTATTTAATTAAACAACTGTCGAATGGTTTCATCTTTCTTGTTTTGTCAATTACAGTCTGATGCAGATAGAGTCTTGATTTATTTGACTCTGTATATTTCTGAATGTCTGAAAAAGTTGCAAAAATGCTCCAATAAGAACCAGGGCCAGCAGGAAATGTATATGTTGGCAATTTCAAAATTTGACATTCCTGGGGAGCCAGGATTCCCTCTCAACTCAGTTTATGCTAAGCCTTGTAGCCCTCAGGAAGCTGGTATGTATTATTATTAAATATATTAATAATTAGTGATAGAATTTGGTTAAGTCTTAATTCCTATACAATGATCATTCAATGTGAAGTCTTGTACTTTACAATCTTCAAAAATGGCACAATTAAATTATCTTCATTTAGTATTTAAATAATTTTACTCCAGTCAATTATATATGGATAGAATTAATAAATTATAATATTTTGTTTCTGTGTACGTAGAGATGAGGCGCTATATCAAAACAGTTTAGATATAATATCTTGAAATAATTATTTTTAGATTTAATGAGGCAGTACTTGCAACAGTTGAGACATGAGACTGGTAACAGAGTTTGTGAAAAGGTAAGAAATTTGTGCATAACTAATGAATTAGGTTAGCAGTGTTTATTCCTATAATCATATTGCTCAGGATGAGAAGTTGTTTATTAATTAGACTTAATATTATGTTATTTATTTATTTTAAACCTTATTATATCAAATTAAAAAATGGTATGAAGGGTAGACTTAATGCTAAAAGCATTCTATACCAGTCAACCTTTGGGCTAAGCAGAGATGTGTAGGCAGCATAAGTACACATGAAGGTAAAAAGAGAGTATGTTAATGTTAGTTGCAGTAATAAATATGCATAGCCTTTTCACTGCTTTAATTTCACAATAGTTTTCACTGTTTCATAATTTATGAACACTTTACTTTTTTTGTTGTTATATTTTTATTATTTACATAATACAGGTATTTGCAACAGAAGATGGGAAACCAAGCAAGTGGTGGCTTTGTTTTGCTAAAAGGAAATTTATGGACAAGTCTTTGTCAGGACCAGGCCAGTGAAAACTTATAAAAGTATTAAATAAGCATTTATTTTGTATATTTAAAAATTAGTAAAATTCTCTTCTAAATAAAATACAACACATCTTAAAATATTATGTTGCATTCAGAACACATTTATTTTATACTTATTTAATAAAGTTAATTGATTTATATATAATAATTTCTAATAAATAAGTTACAGTACTTTTTGTTTCTTTAACATCTCTTATATCTATTCCCACATTTGAATTGTGCATAAGGATTGGCAGTGGTTAAATTCATTACAATTAAAACAGAAACCTGAGGTCCTACGAAAATTCTGATATAGGTAGATTATATTATTTAAAATAGCTGCATTGAAACTTCCTTACAAAATTTTTATTCACGTTGTCTTGATCATTTTAATAATAATTATTATTATATACATAAATAGGCAAGGACAAAACCATTTAGTACCCTCTTAAAATGACTGTGAAATCTAAGATTTGGCATACAAATATGGACAATATTTAACAAAACAATAGTGTTTGATTCTCTAATAAAAGGCGCTACATCACAGAATCTTTTCATACTAACCATTCTAAATGACAATTAGGTACTTAGGAGTGGAAAATAATGACTGTTTCAATTAACAACTGGAGGAAATAATTAATGCCCATCCATGTTTTATAAATTATTGAAACACAGCTTTAATTAATAAATTGTCTGCCTTAGTGTTTATAAATCTTAATCAAAATACATCACAAATATATATTGAAGTTGTAGAACTCTTTGACTATAAAATGATTTCCAAATTCACATTTTTGCTTAAAACTACACACCATACTCTTTGATAATTTGTCCTGCAATTACAAGCCTTTGTATTTCCGATGTTCCCTCGTAAATCTCCGTGATTCTTGCGTCGCGATAGTGGCGTTC
>DWAV01003079.1:0-10194 GCA_018231305.1 Noctuana lactifera | reverse complement strand
GAATGGCATGAATATAGGGGCTTGCAAAATCAGACCGCGCTCTTTCAATCATTGACAAAAACATATCGCTACTAGATTCTAGAAGCTTTATATGAAACTTCCTTTTACATATAGTGAGGACTAAGAAAGAATTTTTAAAAATGACTCCCCAAACTTGTGTAACAATGCACAACCTATAAACCAGTAGATTTTCAGAACAATTTTTGGTAAGTTATAAATAGTTACATGAGCGATTAATCACTTACCATGTTACGTTATCATACAGTTACATGAATAATCTTTTATTTCTGTGCGGCTTTGTTATATTAGCAAAAAGATATTTTTAGCAAATTGTATTTCAAACTCTACCGTGTGTGGTTTATATCGTGACCCAATAACTCTGTCATACAAGACAAACGAATACACTAAGTCCCCTAATATAATATTATATTGAACAAAAAATTATCAATATTTCTTTGGAATCGAACCTCTTCTCACAGCCGAAAGCGGAAGCCACTGTGCCATAAAGGTGTAATAGGTTTTGTATTTTAAAGTGACCTCTTTTACAAAATACCTCCCAAAATTTTATTCTTCAATATTAATTTGGAATTGCCTATTAGGACAGTTTTGCATTTACTCGAAAAATTATTATTTACGGGTTTTGCGTAGTAATGAAGGATGCTGATAGAAGAGGTGGAAGAGATGAAATGAAATGAAAACATAAATTACATAATAAATGTCTATTATTTGATTAATTTGTACTATAAACAATTTACAACTAAACAAAACATGAAACTGAAAGTGCCAGAGCTTTAATTTCATTTACAATGTCAACATAGATTTAAATCTATTCAATGTCATAACAAAAATCACGTTGTCAGTTGTCACACATTACAACAACACATTCAGGAGACGCAGTGCATGAGATATGTGGACACTAAACAAGGTCAGCGGGAAGCGGTCCCTATCGGACCGGATAGAGAAACATGCAGGGATGAAGGCACGAGCGGACAATCGACACATACGTGGGCGTGCGGCGAGGTGATCGCGCGGCAGATGCACGCGTGAGCTGGCGGTGCGACCTGATAGTCCATATAGTTTCCATAACCCATGTGGTCGCAAGTGCAGGCGCAGGTCTCGATGTGCCTTCTCAGCTCCAGCTCTAGCTCCCATGGCGGCTCCATGAGCACGAGCAGGCACGAGGGCGCGCTCCGCGGTGGGCCCGCGCCTCCACGCGCTGCTAATGCGGCCCCGGGCCGTGCGCGGGCCGCACCTGCGCGAGGCCACCTGCCTCCCCGCCCCCCGCACGGCGCACTCCACCATGCAGCCCAGCGTTCAAAGCAACGAGGCGCCGGTGACAGCGTGAGGCCCGCGACGGGCTCGAGACTCTATGGCCGCTGGGCGGAATGCCGCGACGCGCACTGCCGATAGCGCGAAGGCGCACATAGCGTACGAACGGCTGACGGCAAGGGAATGCCGCGGTCGCGAGCCCGGACGAATGCCCGGGCGACCCGGCCGCGCCGGCGCCCCGAGCTCCACGTGACAGTCCTCCCGCCTGCCTCCGCCCGCCGCCGCCACTCGCACAGTCCGCGATCCACATCACTGGACCAATCTTTTAGATGCACAATCGTCAACGAACGATTCACTGAAAAAACTCACCAAATTGCTTTACACAAGTTTAAAAATCAAATAATGTAATTCATTCACGGACGATATAGACCAGGTACCTAATGACAGTATTAATAATCGAGTAGTTATATCTGGCTGGAGTAACATGAATAAGTTATTCTTCTTTTATAAATGTAATCTTAAAATCCGCTCGCTTATTTATTTAGCGTCTTGATTCCTAAATACTTCACCTATGCTCTAAAAGGTAAATTTATGTACTCTAACCGCAATGGTAACATTTTGAATTAAAGCTCATACTAAGTATATTAGGATAAATTAGTTAGATTCTTTAAAAAAGGAAGAATAAAAATATGTTCAAAGGAAAATAATTTGTTTTAATTGCATTATTTCTTACAAATAATAAATATCAATCAGCGTAAAGTGCTAACATGACCAACATAACTCTATGGCGGATGGTCGTAATCAAATTGTGATTGAAGATTATTCTTATGAACATTTGGAAGTTATAGCCTAGACCATGGTCCATCATGGTCTAGGAAGACATAACTTTAATAGTAGACTTCAACAAATACATACATAATTTTATTTACATAATTAATAGCCTATAAGACCTACGAGTATATAATGGAATAATGTCTTTGAAAAAGTGAAAAAAAAAATCCTGTATCTAGCGGTTCCATTGTCCCTGTAGCTCGGCACTAGAATACAGGATTACAGCTACGGTATCTTCTGCCCGTCGTAAGAGGCGACTAATTCAGGGCTTCTAGGGTCATAAGCGGCTGGAGGGAGAGCTCTATCCGTCCAGCCGTCCAGACAGTGCCCCGGAAGGGACGGCGGTGTGTGTGGCCGCACGTCGTCGAATATAGAGAAGTCGTCAATACTCCTACTTGAGACGAGCCCGTTAAGAGGCGCCGCGCGAAAACGACACCGCGCACCGGTGCATCCCTGTGGAGATCCCGGTGTCCTCTTACTGTGCTGAGGTAGGCCACCGAGGAGATTTTAAAAATCTCACAGTACCCGGTATCACTTCCATCATGTTAAAAAAAAGGTATAGTAGTTTCAAAGATTACTCTACACTTATAAACACACGAAGTTTAGGCTCTCTGTTTATGATATTACTTAAATAAAATAAGAAGTTTAAAGAATCTCAGCTGTCATAAAAATGTGTAGAAGTAAAGGATGCTGCAACATTTTATTCTGTAGTTTTATAATGATAACTGACATTTTGTTTGTATTAGGTATCCCAATAGTTGGCTAGTTATTCTATAGGCATAATGATCTTTAAGATTTGATAGCATTTGTTTTATCTAAATAATAAAAAATGTTAAAGATTGAATTTTATATTGTGGACTTATCATAATTTTTATCTATTACTTTGGCGAATGCTCCGCGGTGATTTCTTATTTCCGTTTTGGCAAAAAAGTAAATAAGAAATAGTGTTCTAGCAAAATATGTTTGTGACGTATTACACTAGCGTACGAAGCGATAACACGTCACAGTTAAGGTTCAACGATTGTCCTGCGATTGAGTTTCGATTTTGTTTATTGAATTGGGACACCTAGCCAGGAGCAGAGAGGCTGCATGCGTGCGCAGCACCAGAGCTAACTGCGAGCGGTCGCGGCAGTCGGCATGAGGCGCGCGCGGAGTGTCACCGGCCCTTTGCGGAGAGCACACCCTGCCTCCGGGGCCACCTGGAATGTCCAGGTACATCCTATAATATTCCATATCACAACAAATTATAGCCATCATCACGAATTCAGTTATAATAAGAAATATCTTCTTTAATTCATAGAGCTTTCCGCCTGGATGCAACTTTAATTGTGTATTAAAATGTCATATTAAATAATGTGAATGTGACCATCGAATCTGAAGACTCAACAGTTGTCTGAGGACTTGTTGCGCACGAAACTCACTCTTATGAATACATTAAAACTATTATCAGCCGCGTAAGTGACGGGTGAATGGAAATTGAAACCATCGGTATTATTTATCTCCGGTCATACGCTCACATAATGCGGAAACAACAAAAGAATCTTCAGAACAATTTTCTACATATGATTCAACAAAATAGAATATAAGTATTAAACTGCTTTAGCTTCAGTTGTGATAAATATGGTTATTATAAATACCTTTATTTTATCATAAATTTTCAGCCTAGTTTTTTTTATCTTTTGATTTAATACCTACATATCTCTACTACGTAAAATATAATACTACATACATATTATTACATGATAATTTAGTTAGGAAACACAAGACGATAAATATTCTATTTTATGCGTCTTCTTTGTAAATTATTTTTTTCAATAACTGTGTTTAAAATATTAAAGTAAGTAGTAAAATAAGAGTTTATAAGACAAAGCGATAAAAATAGGAGTTCAATAAGTATAAGTACCCATATAAATTTTGTTTTAAAATTATTGACAAATTAAAAAAAATTATTGAAAAGGTTGACACTTAAAATAAAATATTATAATAGTTAAAAACTTAAACATTTGTTTACCTGTACCTACTGGAAATATGGTTTATGTCATATACATCATTTTTTTTTACGAATTTTAAACGATTTTTTTTTATCTTATGACAAACAAGGTGGTCCGGGGGAAGATGAGTTCACAATGTTTGTGGCACGCTTGCCGCGCGCTGTCAGCCGGCTTACTGCTTATGCTACTTGGAACAGCTATGGCAATTATAGGTATGTTTAATATGTATTTATTTCTGACCAAACAACGATGTTAGGGAATAATGGCTGTTTTTGAATGACATTTATTTTATTAAGCGTCTTCCAAAAATTCCCATTGGTTTTCAATGACATTGTAGTTTCTACTAGCTATGCCTCGCGGATTCACCCGCTTCATGTATGATAAAGAAATTCTTGATCTACTGTAAACCTTCCTCATGAATGTCGCTACCATATGCAAAAGATTTTTTTTAAATCTGACTTGTAGTTCCAGAGATTAGCGCGTTCAAAAAACAAACAAAAAAACTCTTCACCTTTATTATATTTGTATAGATACTCGTAGTTAGCGTCTACATTATTTTTCTAGCTCAGAGAAATTTATTTGAGTTTCTGAGAAACATGTAAAATGTAGCATTTTAGAAACCTGTGTTTGACATAAGATATTCGCGAGAAAAAATTCGACAATTTTACAAGTATTGACTAACACTATGATCAAATCAAAAAAGATAAATTAATGCTGCTTTCAGAAACGTAATTAATTAGACACTTGACAATAGATTTGTCGGTTAATTCATTCATTCAATTATTTTCATAATTGTACAGGATTTATTCTCGTGATAAAATTGATAAGTATATTGCAATAATAAACTTAAGGTAAATAAATGACAGACAGATCTATTATTATATCATTAAGATCCCTTATGACGGAAAATCAGATAGGTACTTCTTTTTTCTTATGGTAGCTATAGAAGTTTGTTATAGCGAGGAGTTACATAGAAACCATACCTATGAATACAATATATAGTGACACCGGCTCCGGTGACATCAGGAAGCATATTATTTCCTATGTACTCAAAGGCTGAAATGTCTGGCTGACAGCATCCGGTCACGTTTATACTTGCTCGACATCCTCTGTATTAATCTGTAGCCCATTTTAACATACATCTAACAAAATAAGAGTATTACCTCATCAAGCGGTCGGCAAATAACTTTCAATACGTTATGTGTTCGTAGAATCCATCTTTCTATATCTATATTCTTTCTTATCTTAAATAGGTATATTTTTAATAAAATTAATTTGAAAGTAATTTTGCGAAAAAGTTCTGTTCAAAATCACATTGATCATACATGTATTAGTAAATTATTCAAATTAAATGACAATGGTTTATTTTCATAAATATGGGTATACTTACAAAGTTATCATTGAAACATTTATTTCATCATATTTTATACTAAATATTTACCTTCATATAATTATAACGTTACAGGATACTACGCAGACACGCTGTCAGTGGCACAAGAGGTGCGCGGGAATGCTACGGTATCAGTCAAAGACGAGGCCCGCGGCTTTCATCTCAACAACCTGTCGTACGCCGGCCCCATTGTTATGGGTTTCGGAGGTATGAATATTACAGTGATGAATCTCACTTTGAAGTAGGTACAAACTACTGGAAATGCTTATCATTTAAATTTGCACCATCTACACATTACAGAAATGCTTTACATATTTAAAGAAAATTTTACAAGTAAAATCATAAAAATAATAACAAACATTATATTTATAGGTGATAGAACTTGAACAGTTCGCTGGGCGGGTACCTCGCCGTTACCCTCATAACCCGCCGTAAAACAAGTCAAATCTTGTGTTTCGTTTGGGGAGGTGTGGATGCCGGAAATACTTTATTTGAGGTGACCATCGTTGACTTTAGAAGTAACAGTGCATCCAAATATGACATCAGATACGACTCCTATCCTATTTGAGTTTGGACGTGAATGTTCATATGTTGCAGCAATCACTTAACGTCAGATAGCCTGCATTGTCGTTCGCTACTCATTACCGATAGAAAAATATTTTCATTGACTTATAGGATTCATAGTAGTAGCTGCTTGCGTGATGACATTCGAGGCACGGGACAGCGCGGCCAAGGTGACGCCCGCGCGACCGCAATCGCTGCCGCGGCCCATTCCTCGCCGCGGCCCGCTCTGCTCCGCACCTGCCCGCATCGACCAGCTCGGCGTCTACCGCCTGCCGAACGTATTACCACTACCACACTCGCTCCCTCTAGCACCTCCACACCGGATTCGACCGCCCCACGCTTGTAGCAGGTATGCGCTTTCAATCATTTTAACAGACGTTCATTGTAATATTATCCCACTAGACTGAATCCTGTTTGCTGAGAGTTCAGTAACGCACATAACTTGTACATGAAACAAACATTTTAATCTTAGGTATAAAAACAATAGCTACGTCATTTCACTATTATATTCCATGAAGGTACTCCTTGAATAGTTATTAAAAACGAGAACTACGTGTAAAGCTTCAGAAGCAAATTATGCAAATCACCATTTATTTAGGTACTTGCTTTTCGAGCTTACATAAATCATAGACTATCATCAAAGTGAAGCGGCCTTTAATCCAGCATTGGGCACGCAGGCTTTTTGAGAAAATAGGGCAGTGAGTGTATATGGCACAGAACCAGTGGTGAGAGAGCAAAGGATCGCGCGCGATTCGGCTCTGCACCAGACTTACGTAGCGGCAGTGGGCGGGCTACGCTGCCAATCAGTGCGCTACGTAGGCCCCTACGACGCTACGCGCTCTCCGTAGACGAACCACCACATTCAGCAGTAAGGTAAAACACAGCTTCACATCATTTTCATTTAACTTATTTTCAAGCTGTCCGTTTATTTATACACCATTATAGAATATATTATAAGCATGCATACGTGTTCAAATGCTCCTATCTATTTAATTTCTTTGTAGGAATCATTTATTTATTATTTACCTACTAATCTTAAACATCTATAGTTCTATTTTTTATAGTTGTGTAACGTAACTATCTACTCTATTAAGTAGGCAATATTAAAAATACGAATTCGTATATTTACAATAAATGAATATATTTATTTATAAGCATCTGAATCTGAAACTTAAATTTTTAATATTAATAATCATATATTTATTATGCCAATTAGGTCTCTTATTATTTTTGTGTCACTCAAAGAAACGATATTTTATTTACAACTTAATAAATTGTCATGGTGATTGAATGTTTTTTTTTAGAACTTCCACAGGTCACATAGTTAAGAAACCCAAGTAAATATTAATTTGATTATTGTTTATTAGGTACTTGGTATTAAGTACATTCAATAAATTAAGGAGAAACGAAAGTAAAATAAGTACTAAAAACACTATGAAGTACTAATTCAGCTATAAAAGAGACAACACGCATTTAACGTAAAATGACTTGTTTTTTAGTCTGCAAATGTGACAGATATATAAATATTAAATATAAATTGGTATATAAATTGAATTGAATGAATTAAGATATATAAATTGTATTTATTTTTAAATTATAAATAATCTGTTCCTGTATTCAGCGCTAGCGCCGCGGAGTCAGAATGCGGATCGCAATCATCCCTGGCGCTTGACCTTCACGCGAGCGGCGCATGCGCAGGAGTCACGCTGCGAGTGCGCGACAATACGCGCCGTCGCCCACTTGCCCGTCAGCAGCGATTGCGGGAAGATACCTTACATCGTGAGTCTTTATTTTCGTACATATAGATAATGTGTGTCATTGTCCGAAGCAAATATTGAAAAGGCATTTGGATATCTTTTACCTTATATTTCTATTTGTTTCTACTTTTACCTATTTTTTTCTTTTTTAAGCAATCCTCTTGATTTGCCGTCAACAAGAAATATCATAATAATATAACTGTTTATTCAACTTTTTCCTCATGTCTCATACTTCAAGATGAGTATAACAGATCTTCAATATTTAATGATATCTACACGCTCTTCCTTATAAATTCCTTATAAATAAATTATGAGAACGGGGAAGTAGATTTATATTTTTTAATATAAGTTCACTTTTGAAAACTTGTTTTTTAAATCATTTTAAATACTAAAGTATCTAATTATATGATGTACCTACCCTGAATATAATATATAATTTCTAACAATAGACAAATTTTACTATGCTTTCAGCGTCATCAGGTGAAAGTGTCATAAATATTAATAATGCTGAAAAGTCTTCACAAAGGTGAGAATTGTTTTTTTTTATATTTAAGAAGTCTTTCAATATCTAGTCCACAAGAAATAAAAACTTTTATTATAGTTTAGAGGATATATGAAATTTTCCTAATGCCTATATAAATAGCGACATTTTAACTATTTCAATATTTGGAAAAAGACTTTTTAAACTCTAACGTCTCTCTATACCTACTTCGCATGCGTGCTAATTATCTATTTTTATTATAAAATATATTTAAGATACTAAAAGTTTACAAACACTACGACAACTTGTAATGTAAAATGTGTTATTTAAGAAACAACGAAGAGGAAAGGACACACCCTGTGGAGACAGAACATTTAACGGCAGAACAGGAAATACGCGCGAGCAGCGCCCCACCACCGTCACACATGTCACCTTCAGTTTCCCCACAACTAGTAGTCTCACCACCTCGTTCACCTTCGACACAAACTCCAGACACCTGCATATTAATAGAGGAAAATGAAAACCAGACAGACATTTCACCACCCCGTAATGAGTAACAAGAACATTGACGTCGGAACCATATGAGACTTAAATTATCGTAACTTTTATATTTACATAAATAAAAGAGTTACATGCTTATTGTATAAGACCATTAGATACATTATACGATGTTTATATATAAAATAAGTGGTTTTTCAAGCCCATGTGCTCAAGTGAACTTCACATTACACAATATTCAATTTTATAATACTCGTAATTATACTATCTATATTTCCTTGAATGTGTAGTAACAGTGTGTAAGATTTTTAATGTGCATTCCATTTTGTTATTGCTTGTTGCTAATTAATAATTTTATTGTATGATTGTTGATTAGTAAGCACAACGACATCTATCTAGTTGGAATGACTATTAGTCAATAATAATCATAAAAATATATTATGACTAATGCAAAAAATCTTTATTCATAGCTTGCTCGCCACAACATAGACACATACAGCACTTTCACGTAGCTGATAATAATAATTTACTGCATGACGCACTTAACTGCATTTAACGCATGACTTATAAATAAACGAAATTTTCGCAGTGAATGGTTCAAATGTCACAGTTAATGCCGCTTATTTTTAGTACCCCTATAAAATGATAAAAGACTGATAAAAGCGAATTTTGTAAAAGATTTAACAGAAATGATTTCTATTGTTGATAAAAAGTTATAAAGACTACGTTTAAATATGAGAAGGGGAATGCGTAGTTGGTGCGTAATACTTTAAAGTGTGTACAGGAAATCCCTGTTTTAATAATATTACTAAAGTAGTATATACCATTATTAAAAACCTAGTCATACCTACTTACTAAATAACATTGTCTTGTCCATTAATGTATACTCACTCCACACAGGTGTTCCTAAATTATTTAATATTAGCCTCTATAACGTTGCGCTATACAAAAATTACCGTAAAATACTATATTCTGTGAATAATATACATGTATTAATTTTAATTTATTATACTAATTTACTATTGTCCACCAACCCGCACTTGGCCAGCATGGTGGACTATGGCCTAAAAACCCTTCCAGAGACCAGACCCCTACACAGCAGGGGACTGTGATGGGTTACTGATGATTTTAATTAAAAGACAACATCTGTACTTTATTTTCCTTTGACTTTACATAGTATAAAATGAAGTCGCTTCCGCTGTCTGTTCGCTTAGGTTTTTTAAGCTACTCACCGAATTTCAATGCAATTTTCAGCAATAGATAGAATTGATTCAAAAGGAAGGTTTGTATGTATAATTTACTGATTTTGAGGTGGTATGAAGTTCGCCGGGTCAGCTAATCCTACTAATATTATAAATGCGAAAGTTTGTATGTTTGTTTGTTACTCTTTCACGCAAAAACTGCTGAACCGAT